>VDFB02018693.1:0-27116 GCA_007258455.2 Sequoia sempervirens | reverse complement strand
TAATGCAACTCTTCTATGTGATTAAAGCACACAATCTATATTTCTATTCCCTCATTGTCAATAATATCAAAGATAAATACCTAGCCCTCGCGCCCCTGCTTGTTGTAATGGTGCATATCCTTCTTTGTTGTTACATGGCCTTTTATCATCCATTTGGTTTGGTAAACATTCAACCCTTTAATAGGGATGATTTTTTTAGGAGCATCTTGCTTCCTCGGGGATGTATTAATTCCAAAGGTTAGGCTCGTTTGGATGAGGAGGGTGAGTCACAACCAACTATTTGTTCTTCTTGATCTCTAAACAAATATTTAGGTTTTCCAATTAGCTAACAATCTGTCATTTTGACATCTAGGGATAGTATGACAATTGTCCTAGAATGAAACAGACATTAAATACTTTAAAAGGAAAGCCCCATAAACAAGGAAGTAGGAAACTACAAGTAGAAGCAAGGAAGAGCTATATCAAACCTCAAATCCCACAACTTTCTAGACAAATAGTTTGTCAAGCACACAATCAAACCTATTTTCAATTCCCTTGTAAACAAAAGGTCATTGTATTTTGTAGGCAAAGTTCCCATCTGCATGTGGGTTCCATTAGAGAGGACGAATTTCTACTGGTCGACTGGGCTTTGATCACCTCCTATTTTTTGGTAAGACATTAGTTGGAGGACTAGAGATGGGACAACATCTCCAACATCTATAAATTGTAGTGCATGTCTTGTTAAGGCTGGATTCACATTTGTAGCCTACAATGCAATTAAACTCAACATAGTGACAACAATGAGATATTTATGACTATGACTCAACTCTAAAAGAAAATAGTAATATTGACACATTTGGAAACTGAGACATTCTCCCCTCTAACATATAAGTTACTCCAAAATGGCCAATAAATTGAAAGGAAAACCAAAGACAAAGAGTTCAAATATAAATAAATTAGAACATATATCATAGAAATTGTTAATTCAAATGAAGTATATTCTTGGTTTGTTTGGTGCAGTTGAGAAAGTGTCAATATAATTGGTAGTAGCAAAAAACTAAACAAGAAATAGAATTACATGACTGCTGCTCGAGGATTGCTCGCTAGCCTCAGAAGAGCTAGAGGCCACCAACATTGTTGGGTTTTCTCTTTTAAAATCTGAGAGTTGCAATGCCGACGACTGACTACATGGTCTATGACTTCAAAACACAACATGGGCACTCAATTTTTTTACACATGCATTAACAATATGACATGAAAGGATTAATAATAACAAGGGCTTCAATGATTCAAATAATACTTAACATACAATTTGTTATTCCAAGTTCACTATTTTAATTTTAAAATCCCTCCTTTTTTTCCCTAGAGACACCAAGAATACGAAGGAAAATAAATAATTAGGAAAAAGCATTCAATGTTGTATATAATAGTTAATATGAAGTATATCATTTGAACTATGCCATGTCAAGATTCAGAAAAATAACTATTTTGAGAAAATAATAAACATTGGGAAGAGCACGTATGTACATTGCTCACATCTACTTTGACATACATACAAATCTACACGCAACAAAATTTAATATTGTCTCATTTATGGCTGAATTGTTTTGTGTGAATGGTTGCAATATATTAAAATAGTCTATGTTGTTGTCCACAACACAATCTAATTGTTGTTTGCTAGCTTTGGCTATATTCCCCTCTTTCCAATCCATAATAAAATAGTTAATATTATATAGTTTATATTGTTATCCAAAACACATTCTTTACTATCATATATATATACACACACACACACACAATATTTATTTATTAATGATTCACGTTCTATGGTAGAGGCTTTGATTTAGTCTATTACTACAAGATTTTTGTGTTTTGAGGGTGTTCCATCTGGGTCGTTGTTACAAGTACTATTTTTGTGGCAATGGCTACAATGCAATAAAATAGTAAATGTTATGCAATTGATATTGTTTTGCACAAGGCAATGCTCATTGTTGTTGTCTACACTAGGCTATATTGTGTCATTTCTGGCCTCCATTCAGCGTGGCTAGAAAAGGAAGGTGGCAGATTGTGTTTTGATTTTTAAATTAAAAGCATTTGCAACATCAATAGAGAAGGCCAGTGAAATGGCATCAACATTAATTCTTGTATGGTTTCCATGTAGTGACAATAGCTATAACTAGTAGTTTCCTTTTCAAGCAGTCAAGAAGATAGAAAATTCCTACACAATGTTTGAAAGGGCATTGCCCTATGGCTATATTGATTTGTTTCTCAAAGGGTCTCGTTGAGAAAGAAAGCTAAATTGTTTCAATTTTTGATAACACATTATTGGGTGTCATTCTTTGAGTTTAGCTTGTTGTTCAAGATAGCTATCAGCAATGGGGAAAGCATGCATTAAACACACATTCATAGTTGTTATTTCTTTAGCCTCAGAAAAGGAGTTGTCAAAGTGATGGACTGTATAATAAGTATCATAAGGAAGACTTAATAGGCACTTCTGTATAAATGGTTAGAGGCTATTTTGTGTTTTTGCAGGCAACGATGTTTGCAAAAGAAAAATGAAAGTGCCACCTGTAATAATTTTTTCCAACCCTTTTTTGGCACAATAAGCTAGCGGTTTGCATGGGTTGCTCAATGTCAATTTATTTGTGGGCTTCTTTCTATGACCTCCATTTTCTGGCTATGTTTGCAACAGAATGAAATTCTTAACATAATCTAGTTTTCTTTTGTGGTTTGTTGCTCACTAACCTAGGTTATTTTTATCGATTAGTTTTCCAAGCACATTTTTTTTATCCTTTGTGCAATCAACAATGTGTATATATGTAATTTCTTATATGTTTTTTCATTTCTGGATACCTTTTTCATTGTAATGTAATTCCCAACTTTTAGTTTTGCTTTTCTACTTTTTCTGGTCAGCTGCTATTTTTAGTAGGTATTGGAGTTTGAAGGTATTTGGGGACAAAAAATATATGGGAGGATTCATAATGGAAAAATAAGAATATTGGTGAAAGAATCAGGCCGAGAGCATTCCCGGTTTGAAAGATATTGTAGTTTTAGTCTCCCAGAATTCCACCTGAAAACCTTCCAGATCAGATTTGAGGCATTAAATGGCCCCAAAACAGCCCCAAAACTTGTTGAAATTGGTGTAGCAATTTTAAGCACGTTCTTGACTCCAATAACTTTCCAACAGTTCAAATGGTTCGAAAAACAGAGTCCCGGGTCAAAAGTTATGACTCCTGAAAGTTAGTGCACTTTCAAAAATGTGCTAATTTTTTAATAAGGTTTTAAAATTTGAATTTGAATTTGTAAATTTTGGCTCCAAACCGCCAAAGCTCATAATTTGAATATTTTTTTGGCTCCAATATGTAAAAGGAGCTATTTATGGGCAGGGTTTTTTTTTTAATTTTTGTAGGTTTTTGGGGGGGAATTTTTGTAATTTTGTAACTTGCATGTATTGCAAAGCTCAAGGATTTGACATCATCTACATGTAATATTTTCATCATTCTGAATAAATAATATTCTTTATCAAGTGTGTGATATTTTGTGTCTCAGGTTAGCACCCTTGTTAGGTGGTATCAGAGCGAGGTTTTCTTGAGTGTGTGGACAAATCTCTGATCATGATGAAATTCACACCAGGAACGTGGTTGTCGGTTCAAGATATTCAAGATTCATCCAAGAGTGGTGTTTGCTAGGCATGGTGGTGGTAGAGGTGGCATAAATATTGGTGGAAGAGATCCACTGGAAGCTGAGGGTTTTAGAGCCCTCTAGAGATAAATTGATGCATTGCAGGAACATATGAGAAGAGGGTTAAACCTGGGAAGGAGAGGAGAAAGCGAAGATGAAGAAGAGGTGGAAGATTCAGATGTAGAATATGAATAAGAAGAAATTGATCAAGATTAGATGCGGCTGATAAGGACCATTTCAAAGATCCAAAAAAGACCCAGAGTAGAAGTTCCTAGTTATTCCGGAAGTCTTAACCCAAAAGAATTGATCGACTAGATCAATGAGCTAGAAGAGTATTTTGAATATGACGAAGTAGAGGATGCAGATCACGTTAAGTTTTCAAAAACAAAGCTTGAGGGCCACACAAATATTTGATGGAAAGAGGTCCAGTTGGAGAGAAATCGAAGAGGAAAAGACAAGGTCATCAAATGGGATCGCATGGTGGAGAAATTGAAGAAGCAATTCATACTAGTGGACTATGAGTTAGATCTGCTGAAGAAATTGCAAGGGTTGAAGCAAGGAAATAGATCTATGAAAGAATACATAGAATATTTTCACAAGATGATCATCAAAACGAGCCATGTAGAGGCAAACAAGGAGAAGGTATCTTGTTATCTTAATGGGTTACAGTCGAGCATTCAAGAGGAGCTAAGCCTGGTCAGAATGACCACCACTGAGGATGCGTACCAGTTCGCTTTGAAAGTTGAAGAGAAGTTGAAAAAAAGGTTTGACAATAAGAAAAAAGGACAAGGAGGTCAAAGTAGTTCTAAGGGGTAGTGGAAGATCTTCTAGAAGCCAAAATGAGGATGAGAAGAAAAATGGAGGTGTGCGTACCAGCCGAGGACAAAAGAATGATAATTTCTACTACCCTCGTGATCAAAATAGTGGTGATCAAAGAGGTAGAGGACGGGGAAGATTTGGGAAAGGATCCAGAAGAGGTGGTTTTAGAGGAACTTGTTTTCAGTGTGGTGAAGAAGGGCATCAAGCCTATGAATTCCCACAACACCAAGGAAGGACAGACAAAAGGCCAGAAGGTTGTGGAAGGGTTGCACATGTAGTTGAGGAGGCTCAATCTCTGCATTCAGATGATGTTGAAAGGGGAGAAGCCTTAGTGGTTAGAAGAGCCCTAGTGACTGAAGAGAAGGAGCCAAAATAAAGGAAGAATTTGTTTTGCACAAGGTGAAAATGTGAAGGAAAATGTTGTGATGTCATTATTGACAGTGGTAGCACCAATAATTTGGTGTCAGAAGAGATGGTTACGAAGTTGAAGCTAAAGAGGGAAAGACATCCACATCCGTATTGGATTGCCTAGTTGTAGAAAGACCACAAAGCGTTGGTCAATGAGTAGTGCCTGGTGAAGTTCAAGATTGGGAGCTATCATGATGAGGTACTCTGTGATATCATCCCCATGGATGCATGCCACATGTTGTTGGGGAGGTCGTGCCAGTTCGACAGGCGAGCTATACATGATGACCATGCAAACACCTATTCCCTAATGAAGGATGAAGTCTGCCATGAGTTGAAACCCCTAAAGGAGGCCAAAGAAAAGGTATGGATTAGTGTTAGATTTTGTTATGTTGATGGAAGGTAATTTTTAGAAGGTATGAAGCATTAGCATATGTGTTATACATTGATTCCTAGAATGGATAAGGAGGATAGTGAGAATGTGCCAGTAGAATTTTCTGGATTATTGAATGAGTTTCATGACATTGTTTCTAATAATGTACCTGAGGGTTTACCACCAGTGAGGAAGATCAGTCATTAGATTGACTTGATCCCTGGAGCCAGCTTGCCAAATAAGGTAGCTCACAGAATGACTCCTATAGAAAATGGGGAGTTGAACAGACAAGTTCAGGAGTTGTTGAGAAAGGGTTTGATTCGAGAGAGTTTGAGCCCATGTGCAGTACCTACAGTACTAGCACCGAAGAAGGATGGGGAGTGGAGGATGTGTATAGACTCCCGGGCCATAAACAAAACATATGCCAACAATTTGAGTGTTTTCCAAAAAGGGGTTGCCCATTGCTATTTCATTTGACTCTGCATACCCAATAAGGCACTAGTCTCTACATTTCACCATTTAGATTCATTCATTTTCTTTACATCTGTTAACTGAGCATATTAGGTTTTAGTTTTAATATTGTATACAATTTATACCAAATTTGATTTTATTTGTCTACTTCCATCTGCCATTGTGGGAAAAACATTTTAAGAAAGATAAGCACATTAAGTCTGCTTCATTCGTATAGGTACACCCGCCTAGGTCTAGCAACACCTAAAGAGTAGAAATATTAAACCATTTGGCTTTGTCTGTTACCCTAAAACATACCAAGAGATTGGTAGCCTCTTGAGGTATTCTTACTTGCGTTTTTGAGAGCTAACATATATAATGGCAGTATTACAACATTATCATGTACACTCCATAGTTTTGGGTGGCATGTACCTATGTTTTGGAAAAAGTATGTATGTATGTATGTATAAATACTATACACACATACAATTAGGTATGTTTGTATAAGTATGTCTATGTATCAAATACAGACATAAATAGATACATAAATAATTATTATGTATGTATGTATGTATGTGTGTATACATGCATACCTAATATTTTATTGTTTAGTATAATATAAAGATGTTGAATATTATATCAATTTAAAAAGAAATGTTTTGTCAATTAAAAATTAAAATGATTACTAAATTGACTAGGAAAATCATATAAATGATTAGTCAATTAAAAAACCAAAATGATTACGAAATTGACTAGGAAAATTCTAGAAATGGATATGACTATATTCCCTAAAACTCCATGATACAAGCAAAGACGAAGGACACGGAAGAGTGGACAATGGGGGTCAGGAATTTTTGAGCGAGGGGTTCACAACAACAGTCGAAAGAGATGACTAAAACATAGGTGCATAAAACCCTTCATAGTCAAGCCGCAGAAACACACGAATGGTATGTATATGTATACACACAGTCGGCAAAAAATATACACATACTGCCACTATACATATGAAAATTACAGAGGTATAAAACACAAACAAAGTTCTATATGAATGGGAGACTGTGTGTATATGTGTGTATACACACATATATATGCATATACAAATTACAGAGGTATAAAATGAAGACAAACACATATATTATGGCAGTGTGTATATATCTATGTACACATATATATATGGATATATATAGACATATACACATAGTTGGCCGTATATACACATAAATGTAACTGTATACACGCATATACATAGTGGGCCATTTATATGCATATATAAAACTATATTCTCACATATACACACAATCTGCCATTATATAGTTCCATTATTGCTAGAAAATTACATTTGCTGGTTGTTCCTATGTGTATATGTGTGTATACACAAATATATATGCATATATATACATTTATATGCATATATATCTATTTATACACACATTTACAAATAGTCGGCCATATATATGCATATATATATATGTATAGTCACATATACATAATAACGACCATGAATAAGCTGCAAGAAAGCTTCATTACACAATGAAATCATTACAACTTTTTCTTGCTATTTTAACAAGAGAAAATTGCAAGCAAAACCTACAAAAATCTTGCAATGCATTGTTACTACTTGAGTGAGGTTGGAAGACAACCTCACCTGCATAGCAAGAAGTTATATAGTTTCCTTTTACTGAATATGGTGTTGATAAACATAGAAAGCACGAAAAATGTATCACCACCACTCGGCCATGGCCTCACCACCGTCAACATCCATCCTAACCAGAGCTGGTTCTGAATGCAACCACTGAAAATGAATCATGTATCATGAATAAACATTTTGTGAACACAGATAAAGACCAATAGAATGGTGTGCATGCTGAGGTGGTAGGCATTAAGATCGACGACAGGTAATGTGTAGCAGTTAATGCGCATGCTAGTTGCAAGTACTGGTGTGGCACCAAACAACTGTCAGTCATACATATGTCTATGATAGGTATATGCCACATTTTTAGACATTTTGGTAGTTTTTGGAAATTGCCCCCAAAACTTTGGAAAGCGTGCTTGAAATCGCCCCAATTTTTTGTTTCAAACTGCCAGCTCAACAATGAAGGGACGTGGCCAAAAAAATTTAGTCGACTTAGACGTTGATGACATGGACTGCTCACTCAAAGTTACCCTACACACCATCAAGCCCTCTCCCTTACATCTCCCTTGTACAATATGCCCTCTAAAACTAGTGTCTATCTATGAAAATATAATAAATGTTCAACCATGATTATTACTCTATTTATCGTTAAAATCACGTTTCTTTTATTTTAAAGTTTATATTCTTCCCATTTTTGAAATAACAAATGATATAAAATGATGTTTACTTTTTAGGCAATTTAATATATCAATTTTATACAAAGAGTATGTTTTGGTATTAAAATGAGGTTTATTAAATAGATGGCATAATAATTCTATTCAAAGGAATTATTTCTTAAGGAATTAAAAAAAGATAAGAAAGAGTAGGCTATTAAAGTTTTATGTTTAAAGTTAACATTGCATATGAGTAGTCAAAGAACAAGCTTAATTTTTATTATTTTAATTAATAACTACCAATTGCACCTTGGTGTTCAATGGGTATGCTGAAGAGGTGTGGAAGGTCAATTTAAAGAAAGGTCTATTTTTAACACATTTGTGCAATAAAGGCCTCATTGGAGAAGTGATATGCATCCATTTACAAGGATCCAAAGATGATTGAAACAAAAACTTTGAATCTGGAAAATAATCAAGCTCCTTTACCATAAATATCCATATGCATGGTTCCATTTTTTTTGCATTACTATTTTGTCATTATAAGTTTCCCTTGTTAGGTCTATCATTATTGGCAACTTTGATTAATTTAACTGTCAAATTTTATGTTGTCAGTAATGCTATCCAATGGGAGTTAAAATAAAGAGCTGAAAATTATTAAAATCACACAACACACCAACAAATGACAAAAATGTCTCATGCAACTTGACTTTCTAAAACGAGACTATTTGAGCTTATGCATATCCAAAAAAAAAGAAACAGGAACAAGGTAATGTCCAACTTTCAAAAAAATATAAAAAATGCACTTACTTTTCTTTGCACACAAAGGTAGAATGCTAACAAAATCTATGAGATTTGGCTTTACACCTGCGAAACAAGAACAAGGTAATGTCCAGCTTTCAAAAATAATAAACAAATGCACTTACCTTTTTTTTCACACAAAGGTAGAATGCTGACAAAATTAATGAGATTTAGCTTTACACCTATGAATTACATTTTCTTGGAAGTTTGCATAATTTTATTAACAAATTCATATTGTGCGCCACCACCCTTCCTAGTCTTTCACCTATGGGGTGCTCTACCATGGGAAATTGTTTAGTCCACAACTTATTTGATGGTATTCCAAAATCCATCTATAAAATTTTGGTCTGATAATTGTTCGGTTACAATTTTGTTTGACACATGCTAATAATGATCATATAATTTTTCAGGACCCCTCCAAATTTACAAGAAAATGCCTGAAATTGTATTTTACATTCATGGTCCAAAATATATATTCTCATTGCAATGAAGCTGTAAAAGTTGGACCAGCTAGATCTCTCTCAAGATCACTTTTCTCTGATCTCCCACATTTTGGCTACTCAATAATTATGGTAACTATCATGGGTCCATTCATATAAGATAATATTCTCAAAGTATCATGAATTTAGTTCTAACAATAGGCTGAATGAGCTTCTACTAGACACTTGCAAACTGTTGCAAAATCATCTTTTAAATTAATATATAGAATTCTTATAAATTTAGAATAAGATACCTGAAGGAACATGCCCTTTAAAAAAAAAAAATTCTACATTGGGTGTCAATTTGAGTGTAAATGGTTTTATCATTCATTTATTACATTAGTATTGAATCACTTTTAAATTAATATATAGAGTTTAGAATAAGATACTTGAAGCAACATGCTCTTTTTTTTTAATCAAATTCCACATTGGGTGTTAGTTTGAACATAAATTATTTTATCCTTCATCTATTGCATTAATATTAATGTCTCTTATAGTTTTTCTATCCTTGGCAAATACTATATTGTTTTTACTCTTTTTAACATACAATTGGAAGTTTGTTAACCTAAGATAAGAGTACCAAGTGATACAATATTGCCAAGATGGAAACATGCTATTGTGATACAATATTGAAGAAAGTAATGTTAGCAAATGGATTAGTGGTGGCTATTGTAGGTGCCAAAGAATTGAGCCTAAGACAATGATGCAGGAGCATCTGGGTACATGCGCGATCTTGCATCAAGCAAAAAATATTAAATTTTGAGTTTAGTTGCTCTTGGATTACGAACCAACTTGATCTCGGTGGGATTCAACAGTGATTAATTGACATGTTTGACATTGATTTTAATCTTGATCAAGCATCTTATTACTCTAATATCCAATGGAGTTAAATTGGTTTCTAAAATATTATGTTTATTTCCTCCAAAAGATTGGGTGCGGGATTGACCTTATTAAGCATATGCTTTTGGTTATTCTTATTTAAAATCAATTCAAATTTTATTAATTGATTTTGGATATTCAAAATAGAAGAAATAAATAAGATGAACAACGTTCTGTATACCACGCCCCATGAGAGCAATAGGGAATTCAAAACATAAAAAAAAATGATGGAAAAAGGAAAGGAGGGGAAAAGTCGCACCAAAAGGAGAGTAGAGACGTTGGGTTTAACAATTGTTTTGCAGACCAATTTGTGCAGACCAATCTGAAAAGAAGAGGAGCAATGTTGGAAATGGAGGTTGCAAAAGAATTGAAAGAGAAAAAGAAAAAATTTAAATTTTAAAAACTGCAGAGATTAATAGAAGAGGCTGCTTCGTGGAAGAGGGAGTACCCAACCTGGAAGAATGGCTGAAAAACAATAAGGAGTTTCTTATGGGAATAACACATGGAGGAGGTGCATAGAAAATGGAGGCGAGGATGCCCATGTAGCAGAGGAAATTGTACCAAGAATGTAGAGGAAGGTGCATTAAAATAAAATAGTTTCCAAACTGGTTATTTGAAAGAATAGAGTTTAAGGAAAGAATGATAGTTTGCAAACAAGAATGTAGGATTGTGGATGGTGCCAATGAGAGATTTCAACCCAGATTAATAATATAAGAAATTGTTTGACTATGGTTGGATGTGGGAATGAGGAGAGTTTGTTGTGTAGAGAGACAAGAGGGAAAAATTTTCAAATAAAGGATTGAAGATTAATAAAGTGGAACATTAGATTAAATGTTAGAAACCAAGATCAAACATGCAAACTAGAAATAGCCTTCCACAAGAGAAAAATAGAAAAAGCAGAGCAATTTGCTTGAAGATGTGCAAATGAATAATATTCAGGAATTGAGGAATTACAAGAGATGAATTTCTTTATAAAAGTAATGTAGCATAACCCTAAACCTAATGTTGAACTAAAATTAGCTCAACTAAATAAAGCTTATTTATTAATTAAGTAAACTAATTATTACCTAAGTAAACTTAATAAAGTGTAATTAAATAATTAATTACACCAACACCCCCCCTTAAGTGCAACTTAGGGAGACTAAAAAATCATGCAACTAATGCTAGGATGAATGCATGAAAGCATGAATGGGCCCCGACTACAAGGCCATGTTAGGTACTCATGTACAAATGCAATGAATGAGAAAGAGGAGAAAACCTAGTGGGACAAAACATCCCCCTCAATGAGATGACCTGCTACAAAGAAGCACTGGAAGAACATTGGTGGAGTAACCTTGGAATCCTGAATCTGGCAAGCAAGGAAAGATACCTCTATTTACAAGAAACCATATGAGAGTCACTAAAGGACTCAAGCGGAATCATTATAATGCAACAACAAACCCGATGCCAAGGAACACTAAAAATCTCACAAACTGGAACAACCCTGGAATCTATGAAGCAACAGTAGATGAATAAATGATGCCCCCCATAAGAGGGAATGATATGATGAAAGAATCTAGAAGCTATGTGTATCTCAATGCCAATGTCAAACTGTGACTAAAATTGATCCATAGGAGCAAGTACCATGAAGATTCTGGAACATTAACCATAAAATGAATGGCACTCAAACTGAAATGTGACCCAATGTGAATATGATGTGATTCAGGATCATTAACCATAGGCTCTCAATCTGAGATGTAAACTGATGCAAACCAAAATGTGTCAAGCTATGAGCAAGATGTGGCCAAAAGAAACTATAGAATCTAGATACAACTCATGTGAGTTGTCATCAATATGAAGATGAGATAAAAGTTCATGCAATGTAACTACACTCTAGAATCAAATTATTATGCAAGAAAATCCTCTTATGGAACTTTATATAAGTTTATTTATTATAATAACCCATGATTGTAAAAGGAGAGAATGCAAAACATGCATAAATTAGAGAGAAAATGCAAAACCTAGTGCATGAAAAAAAAATAGAGTGCATACACAAACCAATGTTTACATCTTCCTCCCTAATGAGAAAAACTCAAATCTATGTAGAGGACTAAATCAGATTTCTGATGCCACGAGAATGGAAAAAAATGGATAACTGAGTCAAAAGATATGCCCTCTGAAGCGAAAAATGTTTCATCTGAGTTCAAAGACCTACAAAATAAAATTGGAGAAAAATCTAGAAAAAATACCTTCACCAGTCGATCAGGCTCAGAACCAGATTTCCAATGGTATCTTGTTTGTAAAAAATGACACTGTATGCAAAAGTAATGCCTGATTTCGTGAAAGTTACTCCAAAAGGCCCAATTTGGCCTACAGGCAACCTAGGGGACTAAAAAAAATTCATCCCCTAGTCTTGTGTGCGACCAAGGGCTAGTAGGCAAGGGGTTGGGGTGGAGCCCTTGGTCATCAATATGACCACAATAGGGGCTAGGCAAGCCAACAAGGGTTGGGCGTAGAGCACCTGGTCCTTCAAAGGACCACCGACGAAGGTTTTTAAGCCTGCGGGGGCTAGTCGACAGTAGCAGCGGATGAGTGGGGAGTCACCGATGGCGGCCGCTCCTGGTGGCTGCTAGGTGGTGTGGTGGTGGTCAAACCCTTTTGAACTGGAGGCACCGGTGGAGTGTAAAAAACCTTTTTTTAATTATTTTTTTTATTTTTTCGCCTTAGAGTGCGTGTTGGGGAGGCCGTACAACCTTGTCAAAATTTTTTGCCTTAGAAACCAACTACTCCAAAATTGATGAAACAATAGGTGTTCTTATGGTTTTTGGCTGATGCAAACGCGATGGTGACCTCCGTTTGTGGCCAAAGTGCCCTGAAAAATTGGCTACCCCCAAATCTTGAAAAAAAATCATCGAGCTTTAAACCCTCACAGATTTCTTCAACGATGACTAAAATTAATGAAACAAAAGTAGATCCTGACTTTTTCCAGCACGTTGAATCCAATGGAGATTCCCAATCTGATCCAAAACACATCATAAATAATCTCAAGGCATTAAACCCTTGAGGAACCCCAAACGTTCTCTCCAATGATTTTCTCCAAAAGTTGAGAAGGGGTATCAAATCAAGGCTTTGATACCATGTTAGAAACCAAGATCAGACATGCAAACCAGAAAAAACCTTCCACAAGAGAAAAATAGAAAAAGAAGAGCAATTTGCATGAAGATGTACAAATGGATAATATTCAAGAATTGATGAATTAGAAGAGATGAATTTCTTTATAAAAGTAATGTAGCATAACCCTAAACCTAATGTTGACCTAAAATTAGCTCAACTAAATAAAGCTTACTTATTAATTAAGTAAACTAATTATTACATTTAAAGTAAACTTAATAAAGTGTAATTAAATAATTAATTACACCAACATTAAATTCATTGAACAATCTAAAATTGTACAAGTTTGATTGATGTAATTAAATCTGATTTGTTTGAATTTGATTGATGAATGCAATTTGTGAGTTATCAATTGGTATCATTATTGTTCACTTGTAAAATTTTGAATTGGTTAAGGAATTTGTCAAATTAAGTGTTTTGGTTGTGAAGTGGAGAATCGCACTAAAGTTTGTTTTGAATAGCAAGAGGAGAAAGTTTCTATTTGCATCAAACAACCCATCCATTTGTATTTACCCATTATCACTACCACTGAGGATGATAATCTTTCTCTAAAATCTGATTGAACTTTCCACAAATTTGAGGCATGATTCTAGCAATCAAGAGATACCCCTCTCTCTCTAAATTGTGGGTCCAACTTCACTTTTTGCAACATCCATCAATGAGATGGATTCAATAGCAAGTATGTTGAACATGAGGATGCTAGCCCCTAGCTATTGAATTGAGAGTTTTCCAAGGGCAGGGGATGCCAACACATTTAATATGGAGACTTGACTGGAGTGGAGGATGAAGTCCTCTATTGTATGGTTGCAGTTTTAGTTGATAGGGTGCTATTAAAATAAATTTTTGAAATTCATCTTCATAACCTAAAAATTAAGGGTAAGCAAAATTAGCAATAAAAAATGCACAATATCAGAACACTACAGGAAAAAATATTTAGTCTTATACATCAGTGTGTATCAAACCACCAAACCTTTGAGGCTAATAACATTGTTTGATTAGTTTGAGTGTTAAGGGTCTATCTTTCAGGTTTGAAAAATGATGCATTGTGACCTACAAAGTTCCTTGTCATTATGTTCTGTAAAGTAGTGTCAATACGCTAATAAAAAAAAATTGACTTATGTCAACATAACATTGTAAACAAAGATTTGTTCCATAATACATATATTCAAGGACTACAAACTTCATAATAGTATCAATTGTATACAAAAAAAGATGCCAACGCACACTCTGTAGGAATAAAGAATTAGGTCCAAATACATCAATAATTATGCTAGTTCAATTTACTAGCATCATGCCTCTCTCTGGTAGTAATATTGCTTACTAATCTTTGTGTTAAGTTGGGATCTTTTGGCCTTTTAATAATGCATATTCTGTGAGGGTTCATATTATGTTTTTTTGTAATTGAGGATCTAATATGCTATTAAAGGAAACTTACTTTTGTTAACTCCATACCATAGATGTATGAGGATTTCAAAGATAGCATTTATAGTAGCACACTAAAACATGTTATAAAGAAAAAATGTACTACACCAGTACTCAGAAGTTTGAAACTTGAGTACTTTAAATTCACTATTTCTTGCTCAAACTCAAAATCATGCTTAACCTAGATTTACTAAAATCACATATCTATCAAACACCCATAAATAATTAAGATCAAAACAAAAGAAATGAGTCCCCAAATATGAGTCTAAGTGACTCGTTAATCAAAACACAATCTAGCAGTAGCACTAATTTATTTAAATTGGTGGGCATTACTTTTGATGTGTGATGAGATGATTGTGGTACAGAGTTACTATCGATTGTTTTATTTTCTAACTAATGCCAATAAGCTACTAAATGAAATTGTTAAAGCCAATTTCACAAATCATGTCATCAAGGTCTAGAAAACAAGTGGTAATAACCACTATCATTAGCAATTATGCACCAGAACACGGATAAAGAATAAGTCTAGTTCTTGAATATATCAACCCACTGTTTATTAGTAAAGTACCAGAAGATTGTTGTATTATTTTACCTACACAAACTTTCAGTAAATTTATTCAGTTTCCATAAATAAAATTACAATCTCACAGCTCCATTCCAAAACAAACCTGTAACTTTTGGAGCAAGGTGATAAAGCCTAAAATTTGTTGAAAGTATGGGTCAATTCAAAGAAATTGACAAAAACCATGGGCAGTGTTGTGGTAGAGATCTATTTAATGGTCATGAATATAACTAGGGAAAGTAGAGCACATAAATAGACAAAAGCTTCCCTGGCCTGTCTTGCCCAGTCGCTCACCTAGTGATAAATGATATTGTTTCATCTCTTTGATGGATGTCCATACCCTGTTCCAAAGCTTCCATTTTGGAACATGAAGGGAGGATACAGGTGAAGGTTGGGGAATTTAGCTGTACACCTTCCAATTGCATTTGCTTGCAAGTTTCTAAATCCTTTTCAACAAATCCATTTTGTACATATCCTGCAATCATGCAGTCCATGAGATGACATATTTTTGTGATTTTCTATCAAACAACTCACGTGCCTTGTTAATGCTTCTACTGCGTCCAATTTTTTGCATGCATGTCTACTAAGGCAACAATGACTATAATATCAAATAAATTTCCTCTATCCTTTATGCTTAGATGGATCTCCATACTGTTCCAAAGCTCTCATTTTGGCATGGACAAGGAGGGCTGCATTTGTCTTTAAACCCGACGATTGCATTTTCTAGGAAATACCTTTTTAACAAATCCATTTAGTGGATATATTGCAATCATTATAGTCCATGACACCACATATCTATGAGGCACCTTGTCAGATACTTCACATGCCTTATGTTGGAAATAAGAAACACTGAGAGGGGGGTGAATCAGTGTTGTCCAAAAATTAACTTTATTATTATAATCTTTAACCCACTTCAAACATTCAACCAAAAGAAATATGCATGAAAAGAAAGCAAACAACCACAACACCATAACAAAAGGATTTTTACGTGGAAACCCTATTAGGGGAGAAACCATGGTGGATGGCCAATCTACAATATGATTTGAGTATACTCAAAAGAAAGATTACAATGTGGGAATGCACATGCATTTAGGTGCACTTCCTAGAGCTTAGTGCTCAAAATAGAAAGGCACACTACCTTACAAAGATTTGGATTAGATCCAAAGGAATGAACTGAGAGAGTAGCATCTACAAATGCTTGATTACAATTTCAGTTAAGCTCATTAGTCAATCTTCTATCCTTGTAACTGATTTTGCACTTCTGCTCTGCCTGCTCTAACTCGCATTACAAAATATTTAATGCACAAGTGAAAATATGCATAATCACTCAATCACTCTTCTGATATTCACAACACACATTGACACACCTTATTCACACACCAAAATGATATAATTGATCATTTATATACATCTGTGACTAAGAATCTAATCGCAACATGTCATCTTCAATAAAACTTAAAAATATTTACAACTAACAGCTCAAATAATGAAGAATATTTAATGTGTATCCACAATGGTCAACCACAACTTACCTCAAAGCCAAATCAAAATTCTTGAACACAAAAACATTTGAGTAAACACTCCTTGAATATCTGCGACATGTTATATCAATTGGGTCGGCCACAAAATACTGATGAACATAAAGATATCCAACCAGATTTCCATACTTGCACACAACTTGATATGAGGCTTTGAGATTTTCGAATTACACAATACATACATTGAGAAAACTCCCATGAGATTCACAACTAAAAATAACAATAGAAAATCTACATGCGAATCGATGAACACAAAACTATCAAATGCTTTTTTCTTCCTTGGTTTTCTTCAATCTGTTTGCTAGTATGAGCAAATGATGACGTGTGGAACCAATCACCGACTAGAATTTCCATCAATGACAACACCAGAAAACATTTGTAGTGTCTCCTTTCAACAATCTCCCCCTTTGGCATTGATGGCAACACTTAGTGAAAAATGGTAGTGTGGGATCAGTACCAACATGAATACTTCCACTTCAAAAAGAATCTTCAATCACAACTTAGAAATTAAACTCCCCCTAACATGAATATACATTTTTTCACTGTACAACTCTCTCCCTTTGGCATCAATGGAAAAATTGTGGAAACTAGAAAAAAAGATCAAAATTTCAAACTGTACAAGCATGATCTTGTAACTTACACAAATTTGAAAATATTTGCACAATCTCTCTTCAACACACTTAAATTTGTGTCGCAAACCATTTTTAGACACTCTAGAATTGTTATGTGACCAAAAAATAAATGAGATTGTGTTTTTGCAGCCTCAAGATTCATTGGGTCACCAACTGCCATAACATCTTTGGCTTCCTTTAATGCAGTCACCATTATTTCAATCTTTGGACCAATTAGTCTTCTGAGCTCCCTTTCTCTTCCTACAATCCTATCATTTTCATGGTTCAAGCTCCTTATTTTTTCAAGTAGAGATATTACTTGATCTTCTTGCTTATCAACATCACCATCTTATAGATCAAAAGCATTAGAAATGGTATCCAATTATTTTTCAAGATCCTTCACCTTCATCTCATTGTCTTCAGTAAATTTGGACAAAACCAAACATGATTGATAGGCCTTTCCACCTTCAAATAGATAAACTTGAATATTCATCATACATGTAGCTAACAGAGTTTTATCATTTACAATCATTTCTTTCAACCTACTAAATCTTTTTCCATCAAACTCTTTCTATACTTTAACCATGGCTAATCTTCCAAGAGACTTGAAATGAGTACTTACATAATTTATGAGCTTCTTCAATTCATTGGAAGAGGAACTAGATGGATCCTTACCATGAGTTGGCATAATTTTCTCCAGAACTTCAGATGCAAGACCCACAAGTTCATTATCCTCAATGTGGGACTTCAACAATTCTTCTCTGGCTTTTTCCTGGGCAAAAGATGCAACTTTCATTTTCTAAATTGGGGGCAAGGTGAATAGATCGATCAGGCCTTCAACCAATTCAGGATCAAATTCTTCCTATTGATCCACCTAAAATTTCTTCACTATCTCGGTAGTGTCTCTTGCTTCCATTGGAATTTCCTTAACTTGAACCTTTACTTCTTCAACTTCTAGTTCTTCAATAACTTTTTCTTGATTTCCTTTAAGAGCTTCAACTTCTTCATTTGGAATCTCCTTTCCTTCAGCTAATTCAACTGAGGAGCTTCATTCTCCATAGGTACTTCTATATTAACCACATCAGGAGGAATCTGAATATCCTCAATATCTACATTCACCTCCTCATTTACCTGATTAGATAAATCTTTAGCATTCACCTCTTCAACATTGATCTTGTTCTTTGACATAAATGCTTCCAGGATTTTCTTGGTTTCATCAGCAACAACATTAGTTTCACCGATCATAAGTTTGTTCACCCTTGTTTTGCTTTTATACTCCTTGGCTTTTTTCAAGAGTGACTTCATCTCCTCAATAGAAATTTCTAGACATAATTTTGCAAGAATTCTCTTTCTCATATGCTCTTCTTCTATCCTAGCAATTACTCTTCTCATCTCCAAAACCTCATACAAACTCTTAGGTAAACCAAACCTAATTTCAACAAGAACTTTGTTGAAAATATTTAGATGTTTTATTATTGCCTCCTCAAGAATTCTTTGTCCTGATTCATCAAAAATTTCATACCATTTGTAGAGGGGCTTTAGGTTTCCATCCTTGACAACTACATTCTCAACTTCTTCAACTACCAATGGAGTGGCCATTTTTACAAATTCACAGGTTTTTTCGATAAATTCCTTTTCATTGGATCAGGATTTGATTGTTGAATCTTCCTCACACTTGAATCTCACCATAATTTAGTAAAGTTCGCCCTAGAGCTCTCCAAACTTCCAAAATGCAAAGTGACAAATGAAGGATAAAAATGATTTTTATCGTTCGCACACCTAACCCTTTTTGTCACAATAAATGCTTTTACCTTAACTCATCTAGTTACCTTGTTTCCATGCACTGTGATAGATAATTCTTCAAGAGATCTCCAATACTATATAATACTTTCTCCAATTGGTTAAAAAACATATGAAAAGCATCTATGCACTTACTGGACTAATCCACATTCCGCTATCAGTTACCGGTAGGGGGTGAAGAGATTTTCTTGATAGATCCTCTTGTGCCAAAGGCCTAAAACTAATTCCTAGAGGAATTACCAAAAACATATTCTAGTGCTGGCACATTTCCTTCAATACAGGGATTCTGCTTCACCCATTTCTTTTGCATTTGCCTCTTGATCACATCTGTAGTGACTTTACCTTTTCCCTTAACATCTTGCTGCATGTTTTGTTTTACGAGACCTCTTTTGTTCCAATAGAATCTAGTACTAAGACCAAATTTGTTGCAGTTGTAACACATATTATTTCTCTATCCAGACCTACTATTCCACTGATTTTTCCTTGATCTACATTGGTTAGCAATATTACCAAGTCTATTACATGCAAAGCATCTAACATATCTATGAAAGTTGTTCATCACATTTTTGCATTCATTTGACTTATGACCAAACTTATTACAATTAAAGCACTAACATGAGAATGATGGTCCACTGGGTAGAGAGACCAAATCTCTATGAACCCTCATTGCCTTCAAATCAACACTCTCATTGTCATTAACATTAGTAGACTGTAAGTCGATGGAAGATGAGGAGTTCTTCCTGTGGATTTGGTAGTCACCTAGATCGAGAAAACATAGAAAGGGAAAATTTCTCCAAGACTTCACTGCATATGCAAAGTGTGACTAGCCATGACCATAATAGATAGGCGAAATTAAATTTGTATTTTTTGAAAGAATGGATTAGACCATTCTGATTGTATCCCATCCCCTTTAAAGAATTGCATGTTCTTTATCGGTGAAGTTAGCTGGGAAAACTTCAAATAGGATATGCATTTAGCATAAATTAAACGCAAAAAATTGAGCTAAATTTAAATTTTTATTTTAATTAACAATTACACTCAAATTATATATCATGATAGTAAAAATTAGTGGCAAACTTGACTTCTAATCTCAAGCTCAACTAATGACAACCTCATGTCACAATTCTACAATAATCTAGAGTAGCACATGTAGAACTTTGAGATACTTAAAGAAATCAGAATCTAGGAGCTTTCAAGTCTATAAGTCTAGTGAAGAGGGACATGTGACATAAATTAGTTTGTCTACTCTATTGAATTCTCTAGTGTTTCAAAAAATTTAGACTTCTCTAAGTTATTATCTCCATAAATTAGTTGCATGAACCTAAAAAAATTCTTAAACTTGACTTATATTCCATTTCTACAATCTCTTTGTACCCAAATATACATGCATATGAACCAAAAACACATACACCACCCATGATCTATTTTTTTCAAATAGTAGTTCATTCATGATAAAACCTTAATATATGTCTCCCCTAGAAAAAAACCACCTTGCTTTGATGAAATCTATCATGGTATAACATTATTCAATCTCTTTGTGACTACTTTTGAAATAATTTCTCTCATTACCTTGCATAGGGAAATGGGATAGAGATCTAAAAAGGGATTTGGATTTGGAGACTTTGGGATTGGAGCAATGAAAGTTCAATTGATTTATTTTTAGATTCTTGTAGTTTTCCAAGAAACCTCCATTACCAATCACACTTTTCAAAGAATAGAATCCCAACAAGTTTCTAAAAAGCGAAACTAAAAAACCATATGGGCTAGGTTTTTTATCACTTTATAAGGAAAATATGCCACTTATAGTTTCATCTAGTGTAAATTACACTAGCAACATCTAATCATCTTCTTTTATTTCTAACATTATAATATGATATAGTAAATGGAGATAAAAGATGTTAAAATTTTGTTACATTCTTTTAAGAGTCCTTATAAAAGGAAGCTACTCCCTTCTAGATGTCATTGGATCTATTAACTATTAACCATCTATAAATTTTACTTATGATATAATTTTTTTCTATCTTCTTGTCTTAGTGGAGGCATGAAAATAATTTTTTTCCTTACCTCCCTCCTCTAACCGTAATTCCCTTGACGTATGCCTCCAAATATTTCTTCTAGTGAAAGTATCTATTGAGGCTCTTTTCTTAAACTATTTTCTAACTGAAAATTAGATCCTATTTAGTATTGAATTTGGCGTGGGAGAAACAATAGTTTAAACCAAATTAAATATTAAATGGAATTCAAAATGTTAAAAGCATAGAAAAGAGAAAGGATAGCAATTTTTCCTCTCAAAAAGATATTAGTATATGGTCATGTTTCTATATAGGATAAAAATGAATTCATAGAGAATTTTTTTTCACATATTTATCTCAAAATAATTTCAATATACAGAAAATTGAAAAAGTGAAAAAATTTAATTCTCAAATTTACAAATACTTTGTAGTAAAATAGGCCTTACTTGAAGATGCCATTGATGCCGAATTAAATATCAAATAAACTCAAAAGTGATAAAAGTATAGAAAATAGAAAGATAAAAACAAATTAAATTGAAATTATATCTACATATAATTTTTTTTATCTAAAATCTTCAATCAAAAATCCTTTATGAATAATATGTGTCTCAAAACAATTCCCAACAAATGATGGATGTGTGGGATGATAAAGTTGTAGATTATGTCACTAAGTAGTCAAGGCAAAAATGGTGTATAATAGGATTGTAGGGACTTTAATAGGGCACCCCTGCCCTCGATAGCCAAAGAAAAGGTTATAGATGATTAAGCATAAGAATCATTTTATTTTATCTAAAATTGAAAAGAAATTATCTAGTGTGTGTGGCCAAAACAAGAAGCTACTAAGTGAAAATGGGAAATCACATTGAAATATTGCCTTAATCAACTCTCCATGGCCATTAGATCTTTGTTGGATCACAAAAACTATATTTAAATGATTTAATTAAAGTATAACAATGTGATCTAGACTAAAGCTGAGAAAGATAAACCTTTTGTACAATAAGAATTATTTGGCATTACAATGGATTTGTATTAGAGTTTTCCCAAGAAAGAGAGAGGTAGTAACTAAGAGATTCAACCAAAATATTAAATATCCAAAAAATATTTTTTCAAAAGGATATGAGGGGATTTTTGGGCCAAATTCACATGCATATGACATCAATTTACTAGGTAAACATTACAATAAAATGATAATTGAGTGGGAAAGGAATGGTTGAAATTTGAAAACTTTTGTGATGCTAGCGTATTTTATGGATGTCTATGTTGTGCTCACATCTTGGGGAAATTCTCTAGAATTTGACACATGTTCCAAGAACAAAAGATAGAGCAATATTGCATAACAAAATCTTAGCAAAACTTGGTGAAGATAAGCCAATATTTAGGCTAAAATGAGCCTAAAATTATATTGTATAAGAATGTATATCAAAATGGGTTAAAAATACACAAAATTATGAGGGCACATAAGTTTCTATGTTACAGTTTTTATGAAACTACAAAGTATAAGGTTTGTATGAAAGGGCATTAATGCAACTATCACAATATAAATTTTCCATACAAATTAGGATATTATTCAAAATTACTATTCATTTGACTAAAGGGGTGATCATAGTAACAATTGATAAGAATTTATTTGAGGGAGCTAATTTACATTAAAAAATCATTATTATGAGAATATGAAAATAAGGCTTTAATATTTTATATTTAGAAATGTCAAGAATTATTGATTTTCTTTAGAGATGGAATTTGAGCTCACATGAAAATCAATAAACAAGGGAATGAATTTAAAACTTGTAACTTACAGCTAGAAGAATGAATATTCAAATGTGAAGCAGTAGTTAAATCATATCAGCATCTTCATTCCCCTTTTTCTCACTCCCTTTTATATTTATATTCTTCACTCCATATATATATATAACCTTTTATTAGATTTACTATTTATTTAAAGTATACAATACTGTAGCAATCTTGACTCCTCTGATATTATGAGGTGCATCGAACCAAAGTGGCGGATATTGATGGCAAATCTTAGATAGTTTGATTGAAATGGTTAGAAAAAGGATAGGAACTATTTTGTAAGTTGGAAATAGGAGTAGGAGTAGAACGATACGGAAAGATAAATGCAAGCTTGTCCAATTAAGCTAAAACATCCGTGGGCGCCGAGCAAAGTATGAAAGATGATATTATAGGGCGCATAGAACCAAAGTGGAGGATATTGGTATCTAGAGGGAGTGTTTTAAGACGTTAAAGTTGCATTCGTGGCAGACTTGCAGTGGAAGTGAAAGTAGCAGACTAGGAAAGTGAATGTGAGGGGGATGCCGCTGAAAGAAAGAACCCGCGTTGCCATTTGATTATGACGCCCAGGAAACGGATCTTACCAAGACAACAACACTAGTGGTGGTGGCAACTATAAATGTGAATGAAAATACAAGGAAGTCGTATCATTCAAACAGCGCACAGCTGTATCCATCCAAGAGAAGAGAAGAAAAAATTGCAGAGTATACGTTTTGCAAATTTAGAAGTGAGGTGTGAAGTTAGAATTATATGGTCACCGAGACTTTATATTTAGTGGTCAGCTGATATGTTTCTCCTGGGTTTTGCATGGAATTAGATGAGGATGATGATAATGGCGTTTGGATTTCTACTGAGCATGTCCATAGCGGAATGCGGTAGGCGTGATGCTGCAGGAATCCTGGCATCGTGCAATCCCAGCGGATATTTGAATGGCAACTCCCACAAGTGCAATCAGGAACACGAATCGGACTGCTGCAAATCAGGGGAGCGATACCCACAGTATAAATGCTCGCCCCCCGTTACAGGCAGTACTCCGGCCAAACTCACTGTGAATGGGTTTCAGAGGGGCGAAGAAGGAGGAGGCCCTTCCGAGTGCGACAATGACTACCACAACGACAACAATCCGGTGGTTGCTCTTTCCACAGGCTGGTACGCCGGTGGCAGCCGCTGCCACAACTGTTGGAATATTAACCCTAACTGCTGCCGTCCCCGCCAACCTTTGCCCGCTATATCGCAATCAATAAATTAGTCATTGCGATACCGCGGGAGTCTTCGGTAATGTTTTTGTTTTATTTCAACCGCCTGCCGTACCTCCAGCCAATGCCCGCTATATCGCAATCAATAAAATATTCATCGCGATATCACGGGAGACTCCGTAGAAGTTTGCTTTATTTTTAACCGCCAGGTGTTTACCGCTGTTTACCGAGCCGTCAACTAACCGCTGCCCGCAATATCGCAATCAAGATTTTAACCATCGCGATACCGCGGGGAACTATGGAGAAAGCCGCCACCGCCAAAGGAAATATCGGGATGCGAAATATTTAATATTTAAGTTTGAATATTATGAAAAGGACAATGTATTAAATGTATTTTGACGGGGGAAAAGTTAGTTAGGTGAATTTGAAAAATTGTATTCGTTTCCTCTCATCCGTGAAATTTTTCACGTGACTTTTTACCTGCAGCATATAATTATGTAATTGTAATTTATTTTTAACAAGTGAATGAGAATGAGAAGAAGGTGAATGTGAGAAAACAAAAAATTACGAGCAGCAGCTCTGTGTGTTGAAAATATTAATATTTTATGTTTTAAATTTTTACTGTGTGTGAGAATTTCCTCCTCTGCCTCTGGCCTTCACGTGGTATCAGAGCAAGTTCGAGTATTAGAGCAAGTTGATTATCTGGGTAAATTTCAAAAATGGCAGCAAGCACAAGCTTGACAAACCCACAAATTCCACAGTTTAATGGGAAGAATTATGAGTACTGGTCAATTACAATGAAAGCACTATTTAGCTCACAAGATATATGGGATTTAGTAGAGAATGGATTTGCAGAGCCAGCAGATGCAGTAGCATACAATGCTTTAACACAAGCAGAGAAAGACTTATTGAAGGACACAAGGAAGAAAGATTCAAAGGCTTTATTTTATCTATTTCAAGCTGTACATGAGAGCATATTTCCAAGGATTTCAGCAGCAACAAAGTCCAAACAAGCATGGGACATACTTCAAACAGCCTATCAAGGCATGGCAAAAGTTAAAACAGCAAAGCTACAAATGCTGAGAAGAGATTTTGAAACAATATGTATGAAAGACAATGAATCTGTAGATTCATTCTACACCCAAGTCATTGGGGTGGTTAATCAAATTAGGTCTCATGGAGAAAATCTGGAAGATACCAGAGTTGTTGAAAAGATTTTAAGGAGTTTGCCCACAAAATTTCTACCGGTTGTAGTTGCAATAGAGGAGACAAAGGATCTCTCACAGTTCTCAGTTGATGAGCTGTATGCATCTCTAATTTCTCATGAACAAAGGTTGAAAAGGTCAGCAGATACATCACTGGAGCATGCTTTCAAAACTCAGGCTTCAGTCAGTCAAGGAAGAGGCAGAGGTAGATCAAGAGGAAGAGGAAGAAACTCTTACAGAGGTGAAAGATACAGTTTATCAAGCTCAAGTGGAAGAGGCAGCAATCAAGGCTCAAGCCAAAACCCAACACAGAATCAGTCACAAAATCAAAGGTATGATAAATCTCAAGTCCAATGTCACTACTGTAAAAAATATGGGCATTATATGAATGAGTGTAGAAAGAAGCAGTATGATAATAACAGACAAAATGCAAATTTTTCAAGAGAAGGTCAAAATCAGAATTTAGATAAGAGCACAATGTTTTTAGCTTGTATTGTTGCTCAAGCAAATGAAAAGGATGTATGGTTTTTAGACTCAGGTTGCAGCAACCATATGACTGAAAATGTAGAAATGTTTTCTAGTTTGGATGAGTGTAAAATCAGATGTCACATTGGGAAATGACAACAAAGTAGAAGTTAAAGGAAAAGGGAACATCAACATTCTAACTAAATAGGGGGGGAAGAAGTATATTTCATATGTGTATTTTGTGCCTGGTCTGAAACATAACTTAATGAGTGTAGGGCAACTGGTTCAAAAAGGGTATAGAGTAACCTTCAAGAATGGTCTATGCACAATTTTAGACAAATACCCAAGCAACCAACTTATTGCAAAATTCAGAATGACAAACAACAGAATGTTTCCCTTAAAGATAAGGCCAGATTTGAATATAAATTATGCTCAAGCACAACACTTAATGAATTCACAAGTGGGTAGAGAAGAAACTACAGCAGTAGTGCAGACAATTTTTCAAGCTGAGATAAAAGATGAAAACTGGTTATGACACCTAAGATTTGGTCATCTCAACTTTGGAGGTTTAAATTTACTTCATAGGAAAGGCATGGTCAAAGGACTACCTTTAATAGAAAAACCAGAAAGGGTATGTGAAGGGTGCATATTAGGAAAACAACATAGAGAATCATTTCCAGCAGGAAAGTCAACTAGAGCAAAAGCCCCTTTGGAAATTATACATTCATATTTGTGTGGACCTATGCAAACACCTTCAATAGGTGGTAGTTTTATTTTCGACATTCATTGATGATTATTCAAGAGAAACATGGGTTTATTTTATAAAGCAGAAAAATGAAGTGTTTGATCTGTTTCGTCAGTTCAAGAATTTGGTTGAAAAACAGAGTGGTTATTATATTAAAGTGTTGAGAACAGATAGAGGTGGTGAATATATTTCAAGAGAATTCTTTAATTTTTGCAAAGATCATAGAATTCACAAGCAATTCACAACTAGATACACACCTCAACAAAATGGAGTAGCTGAAAGGAAAAATAGAACAATCATGGAAATGGCTAGAAGCATGTTGAAAGCCAAACATTTGTCAAATGAATATTGGGCAGAAGCAATATCTTGTGCAGCCTATATAATGAATAGGTGTCCAACAAAAAGTGTTATGAATATGGTACCTGAAGAAGCATGGAGAGGAAGAAAACACAGTGTTACTCACATGAGAGTAT
>VDFB02018692.1:0-16826 GCA_007258455.2 Sequoia sempervirens | reverse complement strand
AAGAACCGCTAAAAATAGCAATTCTGCAAATGACCTCCGATCGAGCCAGAACGAAAGACAACTGATCAATCCCTGCTGACTGAAGCTGAGCCAAGCTCCGAAATGACCCCCTATCCAGTCCATCACCACGAGGGTCGTATGATAGGCCAATCCTGTCGTCTGAGAGATGTCACTGAGAAGGGGACATGACAGTCCGCCCCTCCTGAAATTGCTTGTCCTCAAGCAATCTCAATGCCGGATGCCGCAGAATCTCCTCACTCTCCCATGTCGCATCCTCAACCGGCAAATCTCTCCATTTCACCAGATATTCCCTGATAGTCCTCCGACGCAACTGGCTCTCCCTATACTCCAGGATGGACTCAGGTACTAGAATCAACTTACCCTCATCATCTAAGGGTGGTAACACTGCAGATGGTACAACGCGATGACCCAACGCTTTCTTGAGGCGTGACACATGAAATACATTGTGTACCCTGCTCTCTGCTGGAAGCTCAAGCTCGTAAGCCACCTCGCCAACTCTCCTCAGGATCCTGAAAGGACCGTAATAGCGCGGCTTAAGCTTCTCTGACCCACTCTTCCTAAGAGTGGACTGACGGTAGGGCTGAAGCATGAGGTAAACCATATCACCAACCTCGAAATGCCTCTCCGTCCTCTTCTGATCTGCATATTGCTTCTGCTGATTCTGCCTTGCAATATTCCTCCTTGAGCCCCTATAGTGTCCTCGGGACTTCCCCGCAACCAACCTCCCCGCACTCTGCGACTCCCCATCAGATTTCACAATGTGACATGGAAACTCGGGCGCCTCATACCCATATAGCCATGAAGGGTGACATCCGAATGGTCATATGGAATGTCGAGTTGTAGCAATACTCACACAAATGTATCCATTTGACCCACGCCTTCTGCTGCCCTGCTATGTAGTTCCTGAGATATCCCTCCACCCACTTATTAACTATCTCTGTCTGCCCATCTGTCTGTGGATGGTAACTGGTGCTCTGCACAGAAGCTCTGGCCCCGCAAAGCTCCTCGAAGACCTCCGGTTACCTGTGAACCGGGCTATCTCTAATAATCGACGATGCTCCGGTGGCAACCCATGAAGCCCGGAACATTCTCGAAAAGAACACCTCTCTCACACTGTAGTCGCGGTGAGTCGGTGATCGGAAAGAAGTGGGCATACTTCGTAAGCCGATCCACAACCACGTATATACAATCACGCCCTTGGGCTTTAGGCAAGCCCATGATAAAATCCATCGACAGGCATTCCCACTTCCTGTCAGGAATCGGAAGTGGCTGTAGTAGACCTGCCGGGTGAGTGTTCTCCTGCTTGTTCTGCTGACAAACAGGGCACTCACGCACATACCGAAGAACATCTCTCTTGAGACCTTTCCACGTGAACCTCTCCCGTATCTGCCTGTAAGTCTTGAAGTAACCGGGATGTCCTGCTGTGGGAATATCATGAAAGGCCCTCATAACCATGTTCTTCACCTCAGAACCGGGCATCAAAAATATCCTGTGCTTGTAAATGATCAAATCATTTACAAGTGTGTACCTGGTATCTACTGCTGATCCCTCGACAATGCTGGAGGCCCCACTGTCCTTGGCATACTCTGCCACTATCAAATGCCTCCAATCCTCTGCAATCTGAACCATAGTGCCTAAATACGGTCTCCGTGATAATGCATCTGCCACTACGTTCTGAGTACCTTTGATATAGGAAATATCAAAGTCATAAGCCTGCAGCTTGCTGACCCACTTCTGCTGTCTGTCGTTGAGATCTCGCTGCCCTAAAAAGTGTCTAAGACTGTTATGATCAGTCTTGATGCAAAATTTGCTGCCAACAAGATATTGCCTGAATTTTGCTAAGGCATGTATAATCGCGAGCATCTCTTTGTCGTATATGCTATACAACCTCTCGGGTCCTCTGAGCTTGCGGCTCTCATAAACTATTGGGTGCTTGTCCTGCATAAGCACCGCACCAATGCCCTCACCTGATGCATCACATTGAAGCCCAAACGGCTTCAGAAGTCCGCAAGCAAACAGGCAAGTGGTCATTTAACTCAACTTCAAACACTCCTCGCGGCTTCTGGTCCAAACAAACGCCTCTTCTTCATCAAATCACATCGCATGCATGCCGTGGAATAACCATTCACGAATTCCGCGGTAGAATCTACAATGAAACCGAAACCTCTCAATCGTGTCAGTTCACGGGCTAATTCAACAATGGCGCTGATCTTCAGATCCATACGCACTCCATCCGTGAGACCGAGCATTATGACTAAGGTATAACACTATCCCCAACGAGACTTGATTCCTTTATGCATAAGGACTCTCCAAGATGCTCAATACGCCTCTAAATGAGCTGTGCTCCCCGCCAAGTCCGACCAGAGCATCTAATGTCATCAAGAAAACCAAATACAAACCTCAAAGAAAGAATGAAATACCCTGTTCATAGTAGACTGAAAGGTAGCTGGCGCGTTAGTGAGCCCAAATGGCATCACTACTAACTCGAAGTGCCCACAATGACATCTGAAGGCTGTCTTCTCTATGTCCTGCTCACGGACTCTAATCTGATGATAACCCGACCGTAAATCAATCTTCGTGAAATAACATGCCCCATGAAGCTCATCAATCAACTCATCTATCCTCGGTATCGGGTATCTGTTTTTGATTGTCCTCTTATTCAGGACCCTGTAATCAATGCACATGCGCAACGTTCCATCCTTCTTCTTCACCAATACAACAGAAGAAGCGAACGGCGACTTACTAGGTCTAATGTGACCCATAGCCAGTAACTCCTTTATGGTCTTCTCAATCTCATCCTTCAATCTTTTCGGATGTCTGTAAGGAGTTATCATGATGGGTTTTGCACCCTCCTCGAGCTCAATAATGTGCTCTATCCCTCTATCTGGAGGTCTACCTGGAATATCACTGAACACCTTATCATGCTTGACTCTGATCTTCTGAATGTCCGGATGATACTCTGTCTTTTGCTGTCCCTCCTGTAAAGGTGCTAAATGACACTCGGCAGCCCACTCTACCATGTCATGACGCATGAGCCGCTCCATTCGGCGAAAAGAAATCGTTTTAAGGTCGCTGTCCCGTATTGCCTTAAGAATGTGAGTCTTCCCGTCGACCTCAAAACGTATTTCCATATCCTTGAGACGAAGTGTGACCTCCTCCAGTGAGTGCAACCACTTCATTCCCAATACTAAATCGATGTCTCCCATATTGACAATATAATAATCTGCCTTGAACTCATAGTTGTTCAAGCGTAATGGAAGATCTCTAATCATGCGTTCGCATCTCAAAGTGTACCCATCCGCCACTTTGACTCTGATGCCCTCAAACTCCTCTGTGATAAGCCCTCGTTTCTCAACGAACCTAGCATCAATGAAATTATGCGTAGCTCCTGTATCCAATAGGGTAATGACCCTCTGACCTGCTAATACACCACGGAGCCGGAAAGAACCCTCCTGCTGAATGCTAGACAGTCTGCCCTCCTGTATCTGAAGCTCGGGCTCTACCTCCACTCTATGCTCTGGAGTCTCTGTCTCTGACTCATCTGAATGCTCAGGCTGCTCTGAATTTTCTGATTCTGAGTCTTCATAGTATGCCCACATAACACGATTCGCCTGGCCCTTAGGTCTTAGAGGGCAATCGTGATTGGCATCATACGGTCCCTTGCAGTAAAAGCATAACTTTTTCCTGCGAAGGTCATTCAGGGCCTCACGATCCAAGGGTGGGAAGGCTGATTTACCCTTCGAATCGTTTCTATAATCTGATTTGTTTTTGTTATAATCAGATTTGTCATTGTTTTTATTAAACCCTTTGTTGTCTCGGAACGATGAAGAACCGCTGGAGTTAAATTTATTTGCCGGGGCTGCGAACTCCATGTTACGTGCCTTCCTCATCGCCTCCTGTAATGATGGAGGGTCAAAGGCTTTTATCCAGCCTTTAAGTGGTTCTGATAAACCCTCCATAAAGAGAACTACCACCCGCCTCTCAGATATGCTCGGAACCATGACGGAAAGTCTCTGAAAGTCGCTGATGTATGTCTCGAGATTGCCACTCTGCCTCAACTGTGCCAAATCTCTGAAGTAAGTCTCCGGATCCTTCCTATCAAATCTCTCAACCAGCCTGTCTACGAACTCCCGATATGAAGTGATCCTATCATGATGTAGCGTCACCATACCCATACCGTGATGCCACCAGTCATAAGCTACTCCCTCAAGGTGCAGTGTAGCGTAACGGATAGCGTCTCTCTCAGCCATCGGACGCAAGGTAAGGAATGTATCAAGCTTGCTAATCCAAGCTTGGGCTGTCATCTTCCCACTGCCATCAAACATTACCAGATTCAACCCGTTAGTTGCATGTTTGAGGTCATTATTCTGCTGTCGGGGTCTCCAATCCTGACGAGCCCTATTGTGTTCACGCCTCTGTGTGATAAAACGTCAAAAGTGATCCGCTTTCCCATCGCTAGGAGTAATAACTCCCACTCCTCGTTTGCTGCCATAAGGTTATCCGCAAACAAATCATCCCGATCCTCCTCTGGCATAGCCTCATCGGGCTCCTGTCTCGTGAACGTAGGCCTTGTAGGCCTATCAGCTGTCCGTGACACTGTCCTAGGTGCTCTCCGTGACCCAGCATCACTCCTGTCATCGTCACGATGTGGTGACGGTCTCCTCGAAGTCCCTAATCTCTGCAGTGCCTGTGCTACCTGCTGTAATACATCGTCCGATCGACGTTGTCCTGCACGAAGATCTCTGAGTGTGAGTAAGACCTCAGCATCATCCTGATCTCGGTTGTTATGAGGGACATCTGTCCGAGGTATATCTGTTCTCTCAGCCCTATCATTCCTGTCAGCCATGATTTCCGGCTGCCTGCTCAAACTGCGTTGCCTTTCAAGCAAGGCACGTCTGCGAGTGTAGTACCTGTATGTATCAATTTCCTCTGGTTGCATGTGATGGCCAAACCCTAGGATGGCAGAATCAAGCTCTGATACCACTGTAGAAACCCCTGTTTCCCCCTAACACTGCTTCTGATAGATTTTTAATGTTTTTCTGACGTTTTAGGGTTTTTGCATTTTTTTGTGTTTTTGATGCAATATTGAAAAGGTACGATTTTGATAATAAATGGCAATAAATTCAAATAAAATCTAAAAGCTCTGGAAATACAACAATATCAATGCCAGTCTCCTTTATTCAACTTTTCAATTGATTACAATAATACCCAGAAGCATATAATGAAATAAATAGCGAATTTTTAATATTTAAGAAACCTGGTAATTGCTGCTGCAGAAGTACAGAATTGTACGGCTGCTTCAATAAATGCACTCCTCCCTTCAAATCATAGCCTCTGAAGATGCCCAGGTAACATGCGCCTATGCTGGAGACTGTAGAAGGTCAAAGATTTAGGCGTATCTCCTCCCAAGACAAAGACGGCTCAAATCTGTAAGGTACGGCCAGAATAATGGAAGTATGGCCTGGTAAGTACGGCTTCCACAATCAGCAATGAACAAAACAGTACGGCTTCCCTCTGTGAGCTCTGAAAGGTGCGCCAACTGCAAAGGAAGGTATCTGGATGCTAACAACTGTAAATAACTGAAGATGTGAATTTCTCTGAAGCTCTGTAGTTTTCTCTGAGTAAGAAAACCTCTGTAGGCAATAGATCGAGTGATATTGCACACTCTCTGAATTGCTTTCCGCTGGAGATGGCTCGTTCTCCAAGGAATCGAACGTGAAACCCTAAGTCTCAGGCTCAGACCAAAAATTGATCAATATCAAACTCAATAATCTCATAATGGCTCACTTCCCAATGCAAAATCCTCAAATACACTCAAAAGTGCGATTTGCTACAAAATAGGGTTTTAATGAAATATTCATATTTTAATATTTCCAATTCTCCATAGTTTCCCCACTGAATATTTAAATATTATTTAAATGTCAACTGGCCCCCTTTTCATGATGGCGCACCCCTCAAGGAATAAACACTTAAGTTATAATATTAAATTATAACTTTATATTATAAACGTTAATTAATTAATATTTAATCAATATGATCAAATATTAATATCTCCCTCGTTTCTAACCCGATGATCAATCCGTCTGATGCTGACGAACCCTGAAGTGTTTCCTGATGCCACCACAGCCAAACTGCTAAAAATAGCAGTGGTCCCACACTCCACGTCTCCCAGCACGTTTGAATCAGCCCTAAAGACAACCGACAATCCCCACGATCAAGCGAGCTAGGTTCGGTGACCTCTATCCACCATCGGCCTACGAGGGTCGATGATAGGCCAATCCTGGGGCCTGAGAGATGTCACCGAAGGGACATGACACAATGACTTTGGTGCTCTTGATGAAGAGCAAGATGAAGACTATTAATTGTATTTTGTATTAATTTAGCATTTGACATTGAATTATCAATTATCTTTATCACTATCAACTGAATTTTTGGGAAAAAGATAGCTGAACCATTGAACCTAAACCCCAAACTCATACTCAAACCAGCAACTTAGACAAAAAAGATAAGTTTTTAACATCCTTAACGATAAAGTGGTCTATGAGACCTATCAAAGTGTGTTTGAATGTTTAAGAGATTGAATAAATGACAGTTTAGTTTTTAAATTATTTCTTCACGCTTGCTTTGATTGTCTTGATTCAAAATTTCATGATTTAGGTTGATTAATATATAGTATTAATGGATATCTTAAAAAAATTAACTTCTATCATTGAAATCACATTGTTTGAGATGTCAAAGTTCTTGTTCCATAATATATGTAATATAAATGAATTCTTGCACATGTGTGGTATAAAGTTCAAACTACTGTAAATAGAATATTTAGACAAACTAGATCCAAACTTATCACTTGCCTAATTTGGATTTCTGTCCTTACAGCAAGTTCTTTCCAAAAATCCATACTGCCTAGCTATCAAACTCTCTATTACTTAAATAATTTGAATGTAGCTAAGCAAATCATAACAATTTAGTACCAACATTTAAGATTTGAGCAAAAGTGTGTTTGCCAAATCTTCAAATCTTGTGGCTTATTACATATGGATGAATGCAATTGTCTGAGCTTTTGGAAGAAAATATTTTGGCTCCTGCAAACATAAAATTTAAGCTATAAAAATGATGCACTATAATTTATACATAGCAAATCATTCCAAGATAACATACAAAGTTCTGTTCTGTAAAATCCACCTCCAAAAAAGTCCTTTCAAACTGGAACCATCTTAAAGATAAACATCTAGGATAGTAAACACATCCAGTGAATGTTCTATTACTTTCTAATTCCTGCAACAAATTGATGATAAAGGGTGTACTGACTGTATGCAAGCAACTTGGCACCCCAGCAATTTTATAGGGGTCTGTCTGACCTTTGACAAGTCTGGCATATAATAAGACTAATCAAATTATCCTTAAAACACCTTATCAAACACCAATTACATAATATATACCATTTCTTTTTCATTTGTAAACAGGTTTTATAATACAAGCATCAGACAAAGTTCTTGTTGTTGGTTTTGGCTGTGAAATCTTCTAAATAAACATTTATGTGCAATAAAAACCACACAGCCAACGGACTAACAGAACCAATGGAAGATTTCAAAAGCAAGCTTGCTTTTATGTAAATGATAACCCTTCATGTAAACTAAAAAGGCCACTAATTCCGCTCTGTCCTGGATGCAATAGGTGCCAACCTCATGGAGTCATGCCAATGTGGAGACAATGGAGACAATGATCCCATTAGATTAGGCTAAAATAGGACACAATTTCATAATCAGAGCTATCTGTTTGGGAAGCAATCCATTTATAAAGGTAAAGGTTGTTTCCTAGGTGATCTGAAAATCAGATTGTGACAAGCTAGACAAGTGGGGTTGTGGATAGTTCATTTCAGTTGAGTAGGTGACTTGCAACTAGGAGACTGTTTTCGTCACAAAAGTATTGTTTCTTGATGCATGATAGTTTGTGGAGTTGATTGGAGGGTAGAAGGGATGGTCCAAAACATCTCGATGACTCTTTTTTCAAGTTGCAAACGTCAGACTTAAGTGGAAACTGACAAATGACAAATTTATCGATTTTTTCCAGTGTTGAAAGCACCATTCACTGCAGTGAACATAGGTAATACCCCGTCAATTGAACAGTATAATGCAGCAAACCCATGATCGCTGGTTTGGTGAAAGTGGAGAACTCATTCTATTTGGGGCAGAAAGTGGAATTTGAAGAATTTTAGCATTTGAATCAATTGGTTTTCACATAATTTCTTCATTTTGGAGTCATGGAAAGAAAGAGGAGTGATACAACTTGAGTAAAAGCACAATTGCAAGGGTTGGCTCATTTGGGAACCTTTATGTTTCCTTGTCCTAAGCAAAAAAGATAGTGAATAAGGGTTTTCAATTGCAGATGGTTGAACAACAAATGTGAAGGAGTTAGATGCTTGCTTAAAGACTTCAACTAACCTGAAAAGGTGTAGTAACAACTGTATTTGACTGAGATAGTGGCATGAGGAACAAATGCTCATTCTTTCTAGAGTTTCACCCAATTAGGGTTTCCCCAAGGTATCTTGGTGTTGTGTGCTTGATATTTTGTTTGCTTATACTCTGTTTTAAGCTAATTCATTTTGCTTCTTCTATTTGACCATGTGTATATTGTTGTTTACATTCATTAAAAGTGAATAAACAATGGTTGAGGCTTACAGTGTGAGTTGACAAACAGTATATACATCTTGGCGATCATAGGAAGTATAACCCGTGTTTTACGAATCACTAGGTGAAGGCCAAACAGCAGTTAGGTATATGAGACCCCTTTGGGAATCCAAGAAGGCTATTTATATCAACTTACCTTACATATTGTTCAAGCTTTCTTCCCCTAGATTTGGACCTCGTGACCCTTACATGCAACCTTTCTACAAATGATATTTGAATAGGAAAATGACATTGGGGAGAGGGATGGAAGATCAATGTGTGGTGGTACATAGCTTAAACCTCTGATCCAGAAACCCTACTAGAAGCATAATTTCTAAAACTTTATCCGATATTTCAATCTCAATATAGAAGTAATGTAATCTTACCCATTCTGTTTATTATGGACATTATTCTCTCCCTTTTGCAAGGATCCACTCCGTGGCTCTCCAAAAAACATTCGACCACCTTACCTTCAACACCATTCCTGCACATTTAAAAAATCAATCCTCTTTTCATCTAAAAGGATGTTAAAACAACAAAAGAAATTTGAATTAGGAAAACTGATGGAATCCGATTAAAAATAGAAAATAAAAAAATGATTATAACCTACCTTGCATACTTGTGATCGTCTGTGTAGCAAACCATGACAACAGAGAGGAATAAATAGTGAGTGTAAAACGGACTACCAGAGAATTCAGAACGTGACTAACAAAGAATAGAGATAGGAAATAAATGCTGACCAATATCGTGTAACAGGGCTGTCAGCTCCACCTATTAAAAACATATGTATAAGCCTGCAGGACAACACAATTTATTGGTAATGAATAAAAATGAAAAAGATGCTTACTATTTCCATGCTTTCTGGGGGCAACTGTTCTTCAGCAGCGAGTGAAAGGGCAAGCTTACGAACTCTGAGCGCATGGAAGGCATCGTGAGAAGCGTCCCACTGCCCCATTATTGAATGAACCAGCGCCTCTGCTGCTTTCACCGTCTCGCTCATGATTTTTCTTAGTAAGCTGTGGCTCGTCGCACAAAATAAAATGTATGAGACATCATGTCACGATTCGACTATACTTTACCGTGCCAAGAAGAACAGTCAACTAGATAATGATGGGACCCACATTCCGTGGGCACTCTGAGATATGTTTAGTTTTTAAACGTTCTCATCATTTGCTTTAGGTAATTCAAGAATACAAATTTGAGTTGGATACGATTTCGACCCCAATTTCATAAGAGATGGGTTCCGGATGACCAAAAAGTCAAAAAACAAGATGCAATTGATCATAACTGTTTTAAATAGATTTATTTACTCTATGTTAATGTGCATTTTCTACATATTTTGTAAAATTGGGAAGAAGAGTATAAGTTATTTGAAAAAATATATGTTGTGCCCTATGATAGAGGAAGAATAATCTAGGGTATGTTGTTGTCCACTTTCATCTTGTTATGTTATGTTTTAAATGTATGGTAAAGCATTTTTATTTTCTATTGTTAAGGTAAGAGTTTATATGTAGTTTATTTTAGAGATTTAACCATGTTCAAGAATGAGGTAGGAAAAATCATATAGGACACGTTGTCATCTACCTTTCTCTTGTCATGTTATATTTTAAGTTTATGATAAAGCATTTTCACTTAATAATGCAAAGGCAAGGGTTTACATTTGGCTCCCATGAAATTTTTAAAGGGATTTCTTCAACAACTCTCACGGGGTCCTTTAGATCTTGATAATCTCTTATTTTGGATGCCCTTGCAAGTAAAACTGATTTGGTCTATATAATCCATCAAGTTAATCACTTAGCTAAAAAAGGTGTGGATGTCCAAAGGTCTCATTTATTTTTGAATCAAAATCTTGGCATATATCCTTTCTTCCATAGAACCGCCTAGTTTAAGGAGATTGATAAAGAAAAGGAGGAAAATCTTGTAGAATCTAGTGGAAGTGAAGTGTACAAGTAAGAGAGGATGTTGAAGGCCATAACCAACATTAGCAAGAGGAGCAAAGTAGACATTCCAAACTATTTTGGAAATTAGAATTCTAAGGAGTTAATAGACTAGATCACTAATCTAGAGGAGAATTTTGACAATGAGGACGTAGTGGACTCAAACAAGGTAAAATTTGTGAAGACCAAGATGAAATGTCATATTGTGATGTGGTAGAAGGAAGTCCAATTAGAGAGGAATAGAAAAGGAATATCAAGCATTGGAAAGTTGGATTGAATGGTGGAGAAGTTGAAAGTCAAGTTCATTATGACCAATTACCACTTAGAGCTATTGAAGGAGCTATACAATTTGTAATAGAGAAACATGATTGTGAAGGAATACATTAAAGACTACTACTAACTAACTATTTGATTCAAATGTCACGAGGAGGGAGTTGAGAAAGTGGAAAAGTACATCAATGGACTAAGGGAGTTCATCCTAGAGGTGTTGTGTATGTAGAATATCCAAATAGTAGAGGAGTCCTACCAATTAGCACTCATCACAAAGAAGAAGTCAAATCAAAAGCTAGAGGAGAGGCAAAACTACTAGAGAGATAAAGAGTGGAAGTGCCAAAGTAGCAAGATAAGGTGTAGCAATAAAGGAGCAACCTTGAGGGGTCAAGGAAGAGGTATATAGTACAACAATCTTGTTGGCATTTCAATTCGCACCTCTGTAGTGTGTATTGGAAATGAACAGCTATGCATAGACGAACTGCTCTTCAAATTAGGAGGGGAAGCTCCCTCTTTTGTTGTTTTTGCGTAAAAAGTAAAGTAAACTAAATTTCCTATCTTTTTACTCAACGGTAGAGCACAATGTTATAAAATGCAATGTGTTGCAACTAAGGTTTTCTCTGGTTTCTACAGATCTTAACTACAACTAGGCTAAAGCTAAAACTATCCTATCTCCTCAAGTATTTCAGAGCGAGAGGATTTAGGAGCAATTGGGAATGGTTGGATCACTTAGACAAACTATCTCTTAAAATGCATCTGAAGGCTCGTTGCTCTTTCAAATTTACACTAAAATAAAGTTCATGCAAGTAAACACTCAAACAATAATCTAGATCTTAGGATTCCACCGAAGGCATATTGCTCTTTCGAGGTGTAGGCTAAAAAGAAGATTATTGAAAACAACATTGAACGATGAACTAGATATCAGGATTCCCTTAAAGGCTCAAAGCTCTTTTCGAGGTGTAAGCTGAAATATAGATCATAAGAAACAACATTAAACAATAAGCTTAATCTCCAAATTCCATCGAAGGTTCATAACTCTTTTCGAGGTGTAGATTGAAACAAAGATTATAAAAACAAGTATTGATAGATCTTGAAACTTTAGATCAAAGGCTCATTGTTCTTTTGATTTATTTTCTCAAACTCGATCAACAATTACAAATATTTGGGATAGCAAATGGTATGAAAGAGGACAATCATACAAGATGCGATCAACCAAACAACTCTTAGACAAAGAGTGAACAAATATTGACTTGCAAGCTTGATGGCACAACGACACAACAATTTTGTGTAGTAATAAAAGTTAAACAATAATGAGCAAGGTTGCTCTTATTTATAAAAGCTCAAAGGAGTAGGGAACCCTAAAATCTCCTTGAGTTAACATTCGGTTCTTTCCAATCTACAAGATTTATTCCTATGTCTAAAATTAGGTAACCTGATAGTTAACTGAAAAGACTACTTCAGTTAACTTATTCTAAACTAAAACTAACTCCAATGTACAAAAGGTGTTGCCAAAAATAGACACACATGAAAGGTGGGACAGTGAGTTAACTTGGAAAGGGCATCAAGTTAAATGTTGTGTCTTAAATGCTATCTTTGGAGAGGTAGGATGTCCTAACTGATAGTTTACACCTCATCAATTTGAGTAATCAGCTCCTCTAACCAATTATTAACTGTCTCTATGTCTGGACAACTGATACTTCTCAGGATGATGTCATGCCTTCGCAGCATCTCCTCGCCACTTGCAATTTGATCTAAAAATGATGTCCCTTTTCAGCTGCATCATCTAGCTTTGTTGACATGGCAACAATTTGACTTAACCTGTAATCAACAAGGTCACCGCATAAACTATCACAAATGAAGTCCTAAAACTGCATATGCACTTCAGCGAGCTTAATGTATTCACCTCCTTCATGTCGGTATTGGAAAGGGATGGATGTTACCAATGTTCTCACAAACTTAATATTACTTTCCACATTTTTTTGCACTTAGTCAATTCTACAAAGATTGTATCATAATCTTTTACCTTGTAGACAATTTGTTTTTTCCAAGTGAAAAGCTTCTACTTGATCTCCTCTGCAATGACCAAATTATACACCATTCTTAAGTCTGAGATGGTGATCTCATCTCGAGGCTTTCTCTCTACTATGCTTTGTTCTAATTCTTGGATCTCAGTGTGAAGGTTGTGGGCATTGTACCTGAGTTGGTACAACTCTGCAAGTATAAACTGGCCCTTGGTGATGAACTCTTCCACTTGATCTCTCAAGTGCTTCCCATATAGAATCAGTTGACTTTGATTTTGCTTTGCAAGTAACTCCAACATTTGTGGAAGAAAGGTGGTGACGTTGGAAGTGTTGTGCATCAAGTTGGAGATGTACTACCACAACTGTTGGTTTTCAACCTTGAGGGCTACTTTATCTTCACCATCCTTCACCACTCTTTCCTTTATGCTCATTGATGCAACCTCAAAGAGATCCACCTCAACCTAGTGTGTGCTCTTACCAAGGTTGACTTTCAACAAAGTGAAGTCGTCAACCTCTACTTCATTTGCATTTTTATCCTCAGGTGGTGCGAAGGTCTCAATGGAAATCTCGTTTTCAACATTCTTTTCCACATGGACCTACTTTTTGAGATTTTTCTCTGATGTGTCTTGGTAGACATGATCAAATTCTACAAAGTTTGATTAGTAGGATGACTTCCTCCTCTTCCTACCTAGGAGATTCTCAAGCCAAGAAGAATATCGACTAGAATCTCGCTAGAAGGATTGTTGCTAGTCCCATGAACTCCTAACGAGTGAGATTGTGTTGTGATGTCACACGGTGGCAAGTCTGGCTCCAAGTCAATGTGAATTGGAAACTATTGTGGTGGTGGCAAAATCGGAGGTTTTGCTTCCATTTCTGGCATTGTCTCAGCTGTATTTGTTTCCATTTTTGGTGCTATCTCAACTATATTTGTGGATGTCTCCATATGTTTCTCTTGTTGATTTATATCAACAACTTTTGTCTTCCCCTTCGAATGCTCTATAATTCTTCTACCCTTGAAACCTTTTGGAGGGTTACTCCATGTCTTTTTTCTAGGTTTTGATCTTGACGTGGAAGGTAGCGTAGTAGTAATCGATGGCAGCTTTGTGTTAGGAGTGACTACCTTCAGAGTTCTTTTACTATCCAAGTAAAGTATGTTGTTCCTCACAACTCTGCTTATTCTTTCCTCAATGGATATACTTTCCTTGGCGTACCAATCCACAACCTGAAGTGGTTTCAAGTCTATCTGATCTCTAAAGAATGTGGGAAGTGTGACTTCCCTGTCATCATCTGATAACCCTTTTGCATCTTCTGACAAGAAGTAGGCGATCTGTTGAAGGGTGAACTTGTTGTAGTTGTGCCTTCACACTTTGAACTCGTCTTCACAACTAAACCGATAATCCTCCATAGAAGGTTTGTGTGAAGAATGTTTGCCAAGGCGTGTTGAATAATGACCCCAAGGGTCATATGAGAGTCTTTCGATGAGAAAATTAAGGTTAAGTTTTTTCATCTCAAGGCTCATTGCCTTGGCATTAGTTACCCATCTGCAACTGTATATACCCATTGTGAAAGGAAATTTGGTATCTGGCTTGCGCTTAATGCATAGAAAGGCATGAACTTCATGCAACTGTCGTAGAAACTCCATGAAAACCACCTTATCCAATGGATAATAGGGTGACATCATTGTATGACCTGAGTAGCCATATACGCGGATGTAGGTAAACATGGGGAGGTGAGATGTGTACATCTGACTCATGATCAAGGCCTCTTACTATGTGCATCAAGAACTGATCATTCACTTGCTTGAAGTGTCGTTCTAATTGTGTGAATTCAAGTTGTGTGAAATGCTCTTGTACCTTTTGCACACCCAATGTTCAAACTATATTCAACCATCTAAACTGGTCGTAGAAGGCTATCAGATATACAAGGTATGAACAGATGTGGAATTCATGTGCCTTGAAGAAACTGGTCATTTGGTTGTGGATAACGTCACTGATCAAGGTAAGCCAATCATAGTGTTCTTTGTTGTTAACAAGTTGAGCTATGATGTAGTACATCCATGGCTAGAACTAGTTTTCCTTTGCTTGACCAGTGATGCGGTTGAGTAATGTGATCATGATCGTGTACTTGTCTTTGAATTCTCCACGTGCCACATTCTTGGGAAAGTTGTTCCTTTTCATTTTAAGCCACCTTTCTCCCATTCTTTTCTGACATTTTTCTTTTGATGTATTGAATGTATTTTTACATTCCCCCATAGATATGACCAAATTGTTCACACAATGCGAAATAGTGAGGCATCTATTGATATCCTTAGGTTTGAGACTGCATATTATTTTCCCATTTGCTGATTGAATCTCTCATGTAGTAGGGTTGTAATGCTTTACACAAGCGATTACAAATTCTATGCTCTGCACTGATATGGGAAATGATGTTGCCTCAAGCAATCTGGATTGCTCTATATTTTGAAGTGTGCTTTGGCCTATGCTTTCTAACTTGTCCAAATTGACCTTTGGGTGTGCTTGATGCGAATTGGTGTCAACCGTCCTCAGAAAATCATGAAGTAAGACCGATTTGGTCTTGTATTCAACCTAACAGAATCACATTCTAAAAATCTTGAACATTGACTAGGCACACGATACTATTCAGACAACTTTTTCTACAACACCTAAAAATAGCTTCATCGAGGGGTAATTTTTACGAAAATTTCTGAGATGTGGGTTTTGTTGGGGATATCTTTTTTAACAAACCCACAACATCAGATTGTTGAAAAGATGAATTTTTCCTTGACATGCAACAACCGCTCGGGATAGAAGCTGTAGAAGCTCCAGAAGCTCTTTTTTCCTAGAAAATTTTGGCACATGGGTATTGTAGGTGCCTGTATGCTAAGCAAACCCAGTTCCTCAGTTTTTGAAAAAAGTGACTTTTTGCAAAAACCCTAAAATTGGGGGTAATAAGGCAACTTTTTCAAAGAAATCTAATACATGGGTTTCGTGGCCAATCTCGTGTTGATCATACCCAGAAGGCCAAATCTGTGAAATAATGTTGTTTACTTGGACATGCAAGAATATCTAAGACAAGAATAGAAGAAATGTGTGTGGAAAAGCTAGAAGAAATATATGGGGAGAAGCTCGAATTTATAAACTGTTGGCTTGAATCTTGAGGAAATTTTTCAAATGGAGAAACCCAATCTAATGCAATTCTGACAAGAAGATCTTATGCCTCTGAAAAGAACATTTTAGAAAGATTGAGTCTTGAAAACTATTCCTCTGTGCAACCTAATCCTGGAACCATGCAAAACATTGAGAATGGCTTTTGTCAAATCCTTCAAATAACTTTGGAGAGAAAAATGTATGTGTTTTAGCTCTTCAACCTACAAAGAATAATGAAGAATGGACTCCTAGGCTTTGATAAATATCAATTTGGAGTTGCAAGCACCAATTAGGGTATTTATTCCTGATTGAGGAGTCAATTTGCTTGATTGGGAGTTAACTAGAAGAGTTTCCACCCAATTTGGGATGCCTAGGCTTAAGAAAGTCTTCAAAAATCCTAACTGGGAGTTGACTTTGGATGCCACCTTGCCAGTGTTGAAGATTTTCAACTTTTGCTTGATAGACAACCTTTATTTGATCACCAATTTTGGGCATAAATGCTTAATCGTGAAGCCTGACCAACAGATTCATTGTAGAGTTTATTCAACTTTGAAGAGATTTTACTTGAGGCAACAAACCCTGAAAACTGAATCTAGTACCTTGAATTCTTGGGCACCTTTTCCTAGAAGGTTGCTTTTTCTACCAAACTTAGCCAATTTCTTGGATGTTTTTTAATTTCTCCATTTTGACCCTCCATGCTTTGATCTCCAATCACTAGTGACTGATGACTCTCGTGAACGTGCTGAGATATTGAATGGATAACCA
>VDFB02018691.1:0-27278 GCA_007258455.2 Sequoia sempervirens | reverse complement strand
CTGAATGTCTCGTTGTCAAGCCAGCAGGAGAACACTGAGGATGACTACCTTGGATGATTCAAAAGACTGTATTTGACCCTTGAAGTTCAAGGGTGCCTTTCTCTGGAAAGGGCGCTTTTCTTCATTTTGAGCTCGTCTCTCCTTTGTATCATTTCTGGGGTTAGCTAAATTTTGGCCTTTTTTGGTTTTGCAGAATCTCTTTCGTCAAACATCTTTTACATCATTGTTTGCCATGGTTGCTTCGTTGAAGCTTTTGAAGCTTATCTTTCAGCACTTGGTATTGGCCAATCTGCCATTAATGGCTGCGGAGCTCCTAATTTTGTTCTTGAAAAATAGAAATAGACCTGTTGTGACCTTTTCACACATCACCCCATTCAAAATGGGGACCCCCTAAATTTTTTCCCATTCGGGTCTTTTGGCTTTGGTTTTGGGTGGTTTTGCAGTAGTCCTTCTTAATTCCTTATGTCTTTTCGGGGATGTACCTATCTTTTCTCTTGATTTGGAATTTTGGCTAAGTCTGGAGCGCATTTTGATAGATTAGGGTTTTTATTCTTCGGACTTAGTTGAAGGTCAAGTTGGTGAGAAAATCGAAATATGAACTTGGCACTGCATTCAGGAAGCTTCAGGTAGGTTGCCATTAAATTTTCACTAAATTTTGACAACTTACTATTTTTAGGAAGTACTTAATTTAGGACCTTTTTCTTAGGACTTTTGAAATTTTGTTTTGACTGCCACACCACGTTTAGGACCCTTTAAAGTGCTTACCTGCAAAATTTGAACAAATTTTGACAACTTTCTATTTTTAGCATTTCTGGCTTGGGGAGCAATTTTTAGGGTTTGCATGTATGATTTTTCAATGCATGTTAGGATAGTCTTTCTGGGTTTTTCGAGAGCTTCGCGATGGTATAACATGCAAGTCAAGGTGATGACTTTCTATTTTTAGCAGGTACCCTACATGCGAGCCAATTTTCTGGGTTTTTCTAGGTTTTTTGAGATCTCTTGGGCAATATGATATGCAACCACATCCAACAGTTGGCCAATCACTTTTTCAGGCACTTACTATTTGTAACAAGTTCACTCCAACATGTCCCAGGTCTTCAGTTTTAGGAGCAGACCAATCCAAAATAGAAATGGAGTCAAACGGAGGTCGGTTGAGGCACATGCAAGTGAAATTAGGGTCTCCAACTTTGGTGCCTAAAATGAGGGGCAAAATTCGAAAATATTGAAAAACAGATGTATCCCATTGCGATCAACATCTTCCAATGAATCTACGGGTAACATTTGAGCATAATCTGCATACTTACTATTTATAGTAAGTCACTTCCAGAACATGGCTAAAAATAGCAGGTGAGCACGAAAGGCAAGTGTGAATAGGTCAGATAGGTCACAAGGATCACGTTGGGAAAATATCAAGACAAGAGGAGTTGTAGAAGTTCGAGAATCAAGAAGTTACTAAAAATAGAAAGTGAGGGCGAGCAGGTTGAAAATAAGCTAAGTGTTCAGATACGCCAAGGTGGGAGACAAGAAAGTACAAATTTGTATAAGGCATGAGTTTTTAGAGCTTTGGAGTGGAAATGTGCCCCTGATGACATAAGAGGGGCAAAATTTTTCTAAGTCATGAAGATGAAAGCTCAACCCTCCAAATGCGCCCCAGGAGGAGGAAACTTATGAAGAAATTTCCTCAGTCATGAAAAATGGCAAGAGCCCCCTTTAAATGCGCCCTAGGCATCATGGAGAGGTTGAAAATTTTGGTAAGGCATTGGGAAATGGCAAGAGACCCCTCCATATGTGCCCAAGGTAGCACGGTGGCATCAAAAAGTTTCTAAGGCATTAAAATGGAAGCTTGACCGCTCATATGCACCATAGAAGAGGAGGGAGCTTGAAAATTTCTAAGTGATGGAAAAATGGAAGTAGACCCCCTTAAATGCGCCCATCATGGAGAAGATGGAGAAAATTTTCGAAGGCATGGGGAAATGGCATAACCCCTTCTCAAATGTGCCCAAGGTAAAATGAGTGAAGTCTTGAGAAATTCCTAAGGCACAAAATGGAAGAAGACCCCCTCATTTGTGCCCAAGACAAAGTGAAGAAGCAAGATGGGGAATTGTACAAGTCATTAAAATGGAAGCAACAGCCCTAGAATGTGCCCAAGGTAACAAGGTGGCTGAAAACTTTTCTAAGGAACAAAATCAAACCTCAAGGGGTCATATGTGCCCAAGGTAAGAAGGGGATATTATGTTGGCTGAAAATTGTCTAAGGCAATAGAAATGGAAGGACCACCTCTCATATGCACCCATCATGAGTAGAAGGTTTGAAAAAATTTCTAAGTCTTATGAAATGGAAGAGGACACTCCTAAATGTGCCCTCAAGAGGTGAAAAGAATATTCTAAGGCAAGAGGGAGATGAATGAGAGAACACCTCTCTAAATGTGCCCAAGGGGGAATGGATGAAGATGTGAAAATTTTCTAAGGGGGAATGGATGAAGATGTGAAAATTTTCTAAGGCATGAAAATGAAGCAACAAGGTGAAAATGCGCCCTTGAAGTAAGACCTCTTAAATACGCCCTTGAGGAAGATGAAATTTGTCTAAGAAATTGAAATATGAAGCATAAATGTTAAATGCACCCATGATGAAAAGTTATGAAGAAAGCAAGGTTTGCTAGAGGAAAATGATGAATTTTCTCTGATCCAGAGATGAATCAGACCTTGGAGATCAGAACATGGAGATCAGGTAAGTGAAGAGAATTTATATTATAAAGTGTTTTGATGCTCTTCTCTTTATTTGTTTTTCAGGATGAATGTTGGGACCAAAGCATGACGACTTGAGATGATGGAGCAAATAGTCCAAGACAATATTACAACCTTGGAAGGGGGAAAGTTACATGTTTGAAACTCCCCCGTGATGTCTCATTTGTGCCCAAACCACGAAGGGAGATGTTGGAAGAAACAACAAAGTGTTGAAATTCCTCCACAAAAATCTAAATGCGCCCAACTCATGGAGGCAAGTGGTAAGGAAGAAATGGTCGAGGCCAAGACAAGAAAATCCTTCCAGATCAGGATGGAGGAAATGATGAAGACCCAAGCGTTAAAGATCATCCTCAGGCACTAGAATATCCTCAAGGCTAAGGAGGAGGAATGAGCAAAAATGTTAAAGAGTCACAACAGGATGGATTGAAGAACAAAGTAGAGGAATTCTTCTCAAGTGTGAAGTCCTTCTCTGACAATGACCTAGAAAATGTTCTCCGACATACTGCACACAACCCAAGATGCAGTGGCAACAAGGAGGAAAATCATCATCAAACAGGAGAAAGAAGTTGCAGTCAAGGAGAACAGTGGGAATGCGTTTTTGGATGAGAATCTTCTAGAAGATGGTGGACATTAATTGCTCATTATGACTTCGAGAGAGAGTGGGAATCTTCTGTGCTTATTTATTACCCCACTCCTCTTTGTGGCAGTTTTTAGGGAAGAATCTTGATCAAGGCATATGTGGCTCAATCTGAGCCATTCATTGTATTTCAATCTGAGCTGTCCATTGGATTTATCCAACTATAAAAGGGGCATCCCCCCTCATTTGTACATTATTAGATCATTGAATTAGAGGAGCATAGAGAAATAGCATATCGTAGATTGATAGAGAGATAACATAGCATAGATTGAAGAGGAAGGAAAGTTTTCAAATTGAATGCTTTGTAAGAAGTTGTTGTGAACACTCCTATAATAAAAAAAATTATCATTGCTTGTGGTTTCATCTTTTGTTGTGGGTAGCTAGCAAGATTTCTTCATCCTTCCAATTCACTTAAAATCTTATAGTAGAACTTAGAGTAAAATAGATTTTATTTCATGCAAGTAGATGGTAGTTGTGGAATGTGGTGTTTAATTTGAGCAAGCTTCGCTAATCCATACCACTAGTGGGTTCACTGATGGTGAGTTCGCCCTGTGTGGTCAACTGAAATATTGTGGACCATAACTTCAATTATGGTTTATATGTTGGTATGTGTTGTCGTGATGGTATCTTCATGTTGAATCATGATTTGAATATCTCAAGCTACTCCTTTGAAGATTGCACTGGTTCTATGGAAGCTGTCCACTGTGAGGCAAAGCAAAGCTTGGTTGAAGTTTGCAACAGTTGATCTCCATGTCCCGCGCCTAGGATAGACCATAGTATTTTTAATCCCTACAACCATTCAATTTCCACATTTTTTGGTTAGTTTAGGAAACCCGTGCTTCATTGACAAACCTTTCGAATCTTGTGAAACCCCCTTTCTCTTTGATCTCCGGTTGAACAATTACGTAAGTCCCCCTTGAGATACCAACAAATCACATCAAACCAACTGAGACTATGTCCACTGCATAAAGGAACCTTTGAGTTGAATGCATGATCTTTCTCGCAATCTTAGCATGCAGGAGATTTTGATCAAGAGAGGATAGAGTAACGGTTGGGAACTTTATTTTGTGTTGGTGCGGTTATAAAACACTCGTCAACAAGACCCACCAGAGTAAAATATGTCTTTTGATGATTTTGACTTGATCAGTGTGATCGTGAAGTTGATTAATCCTATCAAAATCATTTTCAGTCATTTATGGGAAGGTCCTATTTTCAAGGGTTTCCCTAAAAATAGGGGCGTGAAACCCTAATTTTCAATTTTTTGAAAATTTGCACATATGTTCCTTGATAGAAACCCATAAAGACCTTATATTTGTTTTGATCTAAAACAAACTTTTGATGGTGTTTTTTACATGATATAGCTCAATTTAAGTAGAATGCCAAAAATTTATTTTGGGTACAACATTAGGCGTGATGGAAAATGGGGACATTACATTTTCCCTTCCTTTCTCTAACATAGGGAAGACTCATAGTCTTTCAAGTTACATGATACCTTTCAATATGCCAATCATAACAAGTAGTCATCAACCACTTGACTCAAACATGCAAACCTTGTTTGACTGCTATTTCTTTTAACATTTAACATTTAGGCTTGTGCAACCTTTTGAACATATTTGTAACCTTTTTCCAGTTGGATCCATCAATCCATCCATAATTAATCTGCATACAATCTTTCATAGATTGTCCATTCCATTCTCTATTCCAACATTACTTTTCAGAGTGATTCTTCAATCTACAAATAGAACAAGGATGGATATCATAACACGTTTCCTTTTTATGTCCTTCCCTATGACAATTAGAACATTGCAAACATTGTATTCCTTGAGCTGATTTGCATGAACTTGTAGTACTTGTAGCACCATTGATATCTTTCTTATCATATCCAAGGTCTTCACTCTTTGGCCTCATAATTGGCTGAATGAGCTCTATAATTCCTTGCCCATGCTTTCCCAAACCTTTTCCTGCATATCCCATTTTTTTCATGATTTTCAAACCAACACTCTTTTCAAATCATCCTTTGTTATTAGCATCACAACCTACAAAATCTGTAGTTCCAGATGCATCTTGACCTTTAGCCTCACATTCTTTATCAAAAACAACTTCACACAAATCAACAATTTGATAAAGGAACAACACAAATTTTCTGTGCCACATGAAACATCACACACCAATGGGCTTTGACCTTAGACATTCATTGGATGCTACTAATTGATCATTCTCTTCTTTCAATTTTGATATTTCCTTCTCTAAACTATTTTCCTCTTCTAACCTCTTTAGGTTTTCTTTCATCTTGTCAAATAACTTTAATATTTTCTCTAGCTCTTCATTTTTCTTTCCCTTAGCAGCCAACATCCCATAATCTTCTAATCCTTTCCACAAATATTCCTTTTGAAATATTTTCATGTCCCAACCCTCTCGCTCTGATACTAGGCTGCATATTGTATTATTATAGGCTGCATAACTATTACACAGTTTTATTGAAGATTATATAAAAGGAACAATGCTGATACACAATTTGTAGCATCCAAAACTAGATTGAAAACCTAAAATATCTAGGCATGTATCTATCATGCATTATATGGCCATAATAAAGATTGGCAGATAATAGATGAAACACATTTTGTTAACTATTATTCAAACTAAAAATAGATGTAAACTTGTTGGTTGGAAATTTTGTATTCTTGTGAAAGTATACAAAATAGTGATTTCAACCACAGCACGTGAGATTAAACTCTCCTAATTTAGGGAAGACTCCCCCTTTAACTAAATAAAACTGATATGGGTAGGACAGCAATCGTTCCTCTTATTTCAGGAAAGATTATGTTCTCTCTTCACAGAAAAGAAACAGTATATGTTGATAAAACCTATTACAACAGCAATGCAGTGAAATTAAGAAAGAGGAAATAAAGTTTCCTGAAAGCACAAAGACTTCCGCTATTTCCTCCGGGACGGGAAAACAACGTATAAGCACAAAGTCTTGAGGAATGAGATCCTATCTACCCTTTTTCAGAATAATTACTTAATGAAAATATACAACACAAAACAGCACAAAGTCTGTAACTACGATGTATCTTTTGATTACTCTAAATGAGAACTACTACGAGCACAAAGACTTATAATTCTTCTCAATTTCTAATGCTAACTATGAATTCAATCTTTACATTTACAGCACAAAGACTGCAGATATTTAAATCGAATCTCTCTTCAACAATCTTCTACAATTCTCAAGTAATCCCAAAATGATGCTCCAAAATGACATTATTACGCAAGTAATTGGTAAATTAATTGATGTATTAACAATGAGCGAGACGCTCAATAAATAATTTACAGGATTTACAAAATTGGAAAGTTTCTAAAAAGAAACTCCAGATAAGATCGGAGACGATCTTATCTCAATCTTACAATATCTTACAATATTGAGCATTAATAAATAAATAAACATTATTTTAATACCCTCCCTTAATGCTCAATCTATCAACTACACCAAGATGCCCCCTGAATTTTACAAACTTATCTGTACTGAGCGACTTGGTGAGAATGTCTCATTGCCCCATCCTCTCATTTTAACATACAACAATCGAATCGATCCGGCTTTCAACCAACCTTCCTAATGAAATGACAATGAGTTTCCACATGCTTGGTTCAAGCCATGGAAGACCGGATTTGGCAGTTTGAGAACTCCCCGATTATCACGGTATCGAGTCGGACTCGCTGGAGATATTTGCATTCGCAGTTATCCTGGCCAACCGGCCAGACATGTCGCTTTTTTCCCTCGATACTTTGCTTTTGTCGGAGAGAGCCACCGCCGCCGCTTCTTTACTAGTCCATGTGATCGCGACCGGATCCCAACCGAACATACCTTTATGTTGATTTCGCCATCAACTGAATCCCTCATTTTAACTGGACCAGAACCCACCGGTTTAGGATCGCGGACTCCGGGAAGTGCAAGAGTCCAAAGTCGAGTGCTCTTCACATAATCGCAAAGACACGCCATTGCTATTCCAATGATCGCCTTTAAATAGCTATGAAGCGTGATATGTAGCTCATTGCAAAACTCAAGTCAGGTCTAGTGGCAGCGAGATAGATAAGGCTGCCCACCAGTTGCTTGAACAATGTTTCATCTACCACAGGTGAATCGGACTTAGTTGACAACTTAAGCCCTTTTTCCATGGGTGTAGAGGCAAGTTTGCAATCCTGCATTCAGAACTTATCCAGAAGACTTCGAGTATACTTGGACTGGGAGATGAAAATGCCGCTCGCCCGCCAAACTCGTACCTAAACAATAATGAGGCCTGTGTCCGGCTATGTCAAAGTTTTGCATTAAATCCCGCTTTGATCTCGCTTGATCAAAGTGCCGAATCAGCCGTAATGATCAAGTCATCCACGACAACAACAAGGTAATCTCATTACGCGATTCTTGACATACGTGTTCGAGTCGATGGACTCCTCTCAAAGCCATGATCCGCGGAGGCACGGTCACCCTTTATGTACCAAGTCTCGAGGAGCCTCAAGCTGTTACAGAGGCCTTGACCAATCCGCACACCTTCTCGCTCTTGACCGTAAAGAACTTTGAAACCCGGAGGTCGCTGGGCCATGTATACTTCCTCCTTCAACTCACCGCTGAGGAAAAGCACTCTTCACATCCATATCCGATGGACCTTCCAACCAAATTGGGCTGCTAAGGCAAGGACGAGCCGTATGGTACTCATTTTGGCTGTAGGAGCAAAGGTCTCCTCATAGTCAATGCCTTCTTTCTGTGAGAACCCCCGTGCAACCAGATGAGCTTTGTACTTGTCAAGGGTTTCGTCAACTTTGTACTTCACCTTGTACACCCATTTGCAGCTTATGGGCTTCTTCCCTGGAGGAAGATTTGAAAGGACCCAAGTGTGATTCTTCTGAAGACTCTGGTATTCTGATTCCATTGCCTTTTCCCACTCAGGTATCCCTTTTGCCTCAATATGTCCGAGGCTCATAAACACCGTGAATGTTAGCTGCGAGATAAAATTCATCAGACTCCATTGCTTTCATTTGGTTCTGATGATCTACCCTCACGAGCTCATCACATCTAAGATCAATGATAGTCTTAGCCCACCATTTCGGCTCGAGAGTAGATAAAAGCAACATCGCATGCAACAGGAGGAGCTGGATCTGGCTGTGGATCTGGAACAGGTTCAGCAGGGAGATGTTCATGATCATCTGGAGGAAACTCAGGTTGAGCATCATCAAAGACTAGGTCTTCATCATCCCTCCCATCAGGTGGACCTAATGGAAGTCGGACACTCATATCAGGACCCTGTAGAGGCTGATCCTCTGAATGCTGAACAGGGGAGGAAGAGTGAAATGGACCTCGTTCCTCATCAAAGACAACATCTCGACTGAAGATAAGACGATCAGTGTCTATATCAATCAGCCTATATGCCTTGTGATTGTCACTGTACCCTGTGAACATGAGTTTCTGGCTCTTGGAGTCCAACTTAGTGCGCTTGGCCTCTGGAATCCAAACATACACAAGGGAGCCAAAAACTTTCAAATGACTGATCCTAGGTTTGCGACCAGACCAAACTTCCTCAGGAGTCTTTCCCTTAACAACATGAGTGGGTGACCTATTAAGGAGATAGACTGATGTATTGACTGCTTCTGCCCAAAACTTAGTAGGAACACTCCTGTGTTGCAACATGGAGCGAGCCATCTCAACAATCGTACGATTGCGTCGCTCTACAACACCGTTTTGCTGAGGAGTGTAGGGTGTGGTTAACTAACGTTTTATCCCATGAGTATCACAGAAGTTGGAGAAAGCACGAGAACAAAATTCCCCCCCATTATCTGACCTAAGAGTTACAATACAAGAACTGGACTCTTTTTCAACTAAGGCCTTAAACTTCTGAAATACATTAAAAACCTCTGATTTCTGTTTAAGAAAGTACACCCACATTTTCCTACTATAGTCATCAACAAAAAGTAGAAAGTACTTGCAACCAGTTACAGAAGAAATAGACATAGGGCCACAAATATCAGCATGAACTAATTGAAGTACCTTAGAAGCCCGCCAAGAGTCGCCATCCTTGAACGGTGTGCGATGCTGCTTCCCAGCCTGACAAGCACCACAAACGCCATGATGCTGAGTTTGAATGTCAGGTAAGCCATCAACAAGTCCCTCCCGAGCAAGCTGAGAGAGATAGTGCACGTTCAGCTACATACACAACACCACAAGTTGTTGATTTATTCTTTGGAGAGGTAGTCAAACTACATGGGTTGCCTCAGAGTATAGCGAGCGATTGGGACAAAAAGTTCATGAGCCACTTTTGGTAGAAGCTATTCAGACTTAGTGGCACAAAACTTACTCTGAGCACTAGCTACCACCCACAAACAAATTGGCAAACAGAAATAGTCAACAAATGGGTGGAAGGGTACATGAAAAACTACATTGAAGGGAAGAAGGCATGGGTTAAGTGGCTTCATTTGTGCGAGTATTGCTATAATATGACTTACCACATGTCTATTCAGATGTCACCTTTCATGGCCCTTTGTGGCTATGAGACTCCTAACTTTTTAGATCTATTGTTTGGAGATAATAGAGTGCTTAATGCCAAATAATTATTAAAGGATAGCTAGGATATAATAAAGTATTTCAAGGAAAACATTCAAAAGGCACAAAATCAGCAAAAACAATATGCAAATCAATGTAGAGTTGAGCGTTCTTTTGAGGTATAGGTGACATGGTGTTGTTGATGTTTTGGCAGCAACGGGCTGCTTCTTCCAGCAATCTCTTTATATGAAATAATTAAATTATAGCTTTCAGCTATTTAATTTATAAGACTCAAGAGGCATGATTTTTGTAAAGGCACGTCTATTTGTTAAGCAAACACATTATTATGAAGAGGCACAATTATCCTCAAGGCCAACATTGTTTCTATTTATATTCATTTGGATCTCATTGTTCATCATTGTTTTATATTCAGTTCTACATTATGCTTTTGACAGAAGTGTGAATCATCTAAGGAGAAAGCAATTTCTATCTAAGAGCAGTTTGAGTTTCAGTTGAAGGATGAGTCTTATCTTCAGCATATTCCGTCATTGTGTTGCTGTGTTTGCATCAGTTTGTGGTGCTATTGTTTGGCCCTCTTATCGGCCCTTGTAAAGGAGATAATTTGTATTGACATTTCAATATATAAGTGATATATTGTAACTGGGTTTTTCTCCCTCAAGTGGAGGGTTTTCCCAGGGTATCTGTTGTGTTATTGTGTCTGATTTGAATTAATTTTCTGTGCTTTAAATCTGATCATAAAACTAACATGGTATCAAAGCGCGTTTGAAGAAGATTGTGATCAGATTTTGTTATCACAGTGATACTCTCCATTCGCTTTTCATATCTTTTTCTATCTCTATTTTAGTCAAGATGGCGAATAGTCTTAAAATTGAGAATAGACTTGAGGGAGCATCCAACTACACATCATGGAGGTTCATAATCATGCTCACCTTGGAAGAGAATGATTTGGCTGAGTTTATGGAAACCAAAGTTCCCGAACGAGAGGATGAAGAAGAGAAGTTGCAATGGAGGAAGAAAGACATCAAGGCAAAGAAGATGTTGGTTGATTCCGTTAAGGACCATATCGTTCCTATTGTCTCTAAGTTGAAGATGGCTAGAGACGTGTTCAAAACATTGGAGGAGATGTATGAAATCAATAACACTAACCAGGCACTTGCCTTGAAGCAACAACTTCAACATGTTAAGATGGCAGAAGGAGAATTTGTCATCACCTACTTCATGAAGATTTCCAAATTGAGAGATCAGCTCTCTACCATTGGTCATATTGTTGATGACAAGGATTTGACCATGTTGGCTCTTAATGGTCTTGCTTCATCTTAGGAGTCTTACATTCAAGGAATTAGTGCGAGATCAAAACTTCCCAAGTTTGATCGATTGAGGGCAGACTGTATTCAAGAGGAGTCGAGGTTGGCTGTGATAGATATTGGTTGAAGCTCTACAAATGAAGACATTCATGTTCTTTCCGCTCAATCCTCGAAAAAGGAAGGAAAAGGAGGAAAGAAAAGATATTTCAAGAGGAATAGAGATAAAGGGTTAGATGGTGTTCCTGCATTCAAGAAGAAGTGGCACCTCTCTCGTGTTCAATGTTTTAGATGTGAAAAGTTTGGTCACTATGCAAAAGATTTCCCAACTAGGCCTAATCAGCATGCTTCATTTCCGGATGTGGATAAGACCTCTCCTCAAAATGATTGTAGGGAATTTCTATTCTAAGTCATGGGCCTACATTCAAGCCATGAAGGTTGTGTACTGATCTGAGCGCAAGAGTAGCGTATCGTACTATGACCACACATCAAAATATTTAAAGAGATAAGTATTCTTTGTCTTGTTTGTAATCACCCTTCTAGGGTAAAATTCAGCTTGTTGAGTTGTGCAAAACTGTCATTATTTTGCTTGGATTATGTGTGACCAGCAAATAGTGATCACTGGGATAAGATTCCTTAGAATTAAGAATTATTCATTGCAAGTTATTTCATGCTAATTTCTAAGTGACTCTGAAATAAAATAACTAAAATTATGATTATGATTGATTTTCTATATGCATGATCTATGATTTTGTGTAGATTGTCTTTTGTCATGCTAAGATTAGCTCTTCCAAGAAAATCGAAGAAAGACATCAACGAAGATGAACAATGAATTGATTAACTGGAATTACTCAGGAAATCCTGATTTCAATGAGATAGGTATTGCATGGTTAAATAATGTTCATGAATTGTTATATAGTTACTAATTCATGCTATAACATTATGATATTCAATCATGTATGCTTCTAGCAATGGTACTTCTATTTGAGATAGTCGAGTTCCATGAACTATTAGTAATCTCTTCTTATTTCTTTCAGGACGGATCAAGAAGCGTAATGAAATATTCCGAGCCAATTTTTTTCCAAATTTTCAATAACAGTTTACAAACAAAATGCACCCGTTAAGGTTAGCTCTAAACCAAAACGAAGTTGAAGAAACTCTAACCAAAATGTACACCAGGATCCCGATGTGGGCAAGGTGTGAGCATTGGTCAGAGGATCTAAATTGAAATGCTTATACAAAAAACTCTAACCAAGAATGCGTCGGCGAACGACGGGCATGTGGTCAGAGGATCCCTATCATCTAATAAGCTGAAATACTCGACGTCAAGAATGTGCTTTCCAAACCGAGATGGAATGGGAGCTACCATATGACGGAGATGCTAAAAATTACAATGCGATTAAGGGAAATAAGCTAGAATGCTGAAAGTAACTCGACACCCAGAATGTGCTTTCTAACCTGGAGTGGGAATGGAGCTACCATAGGGCGGAGATGTAAGATATTACAAAGCAATTACAGAATGTAAAGATGAGCATTACAAATCAGGTAATTAAGCAAGATTAAGAACTACTGCCAGTACTACTGTTAGCTTACAATATGATAGAGAATTTGCCTGCCAAGAGCATAGTGTGATATCCCCATTCCTTTGTTAAAGCCAAGTATAATCGTAATTAATTAATTGAATATTTTCAAGTAGTCTTTATTATTTCAATTTATTTCTTTTAAAGACTTTTGAAATATTTAATTAATTATTTGGGCTTTTAAAGACTGGAATAAATATTTAGCACTTATAAAAGTGTTTATATAGTCTTTTATTAAAAATTGAATTCAGTTGGCACAACGGAATGAGGTTGATAAAATGACAAATGAAGAATGCATCGAGATAGCAGAAAAATGGATTTTGGAAACCTTCATCGAATGATCTGAGAACGTAGCCTCTCAGAACCTTGAACTCATGATTGGACGGAAACTCGACCACGGGATGATTATTCTGCAGTTTGCAAGATTAAATCAGTAATGGAGCGTAGTATTTAAGATTCAGGCGGGTGGTGCAATACTCATTCGGGTTTTCTGGATACTTCAATAAATCTTTTCAGATCTATTATGGTTGGCCGGTGGAGTTATGGTTCTACGTTTTCATTTTGTGAGTCAAGCTCAGCCTGCGCGGCCATATTTGCTCTGCATTTGGGAACGAAATTCATTCACAGCTTGATTATCTCTTAATACGACGGCTCTCTCTTTGGTATTGGGCTCACACGGGAATCTCCTTCAGCGTATCTATTGTGCATTATCTCTTCCGCGCCGAGCTTCTGTCCACATTTGTCGCAGCAGTGGAGGCCCTCATCATCTTGTCTCTAAGTCCCGATATCGGGCATTTCTTCAGCAGCGGTTTCTCACGGGTGAGTTAAATTCTAACCATCAAGATATTACGACTTGAAGCTGTGTCTTGTAAGCACATATGTATGGTTTGATATTCACGTCCAGAGAGTGTGAAGCGTCTGGAACTGCATTGTTAGTATGAATATTGTTATTTATGAGGCATGTCTGGTCAATGAAGGAAATCGATTACTAGTATCTGTTCCTTAATCTGGAAAAGTCTATTCAGCATTTAGTGTTAATTTTGTGAAACTTTGCTTGCATTCCTGAACTTCATATGAGAAGCTATAATTCTATTGTATTGGTTCGATATATATTACTGGAATATAAATTAGAACTCCATTTAGCATATTCTATTATCAGGGGAAACACCTTGAAAACAACAAACTTCCACAATTGACAATTAAATCTGGAAAGGGCACATCTCAGTGGTATCAGAGCCACAAATTCTGCCAGCCTGAGGGTTCATGAACACTAGTGACAGGGCTCGAAGATATTTCGAAAGATAACAGAGACGGAGGCAATTTCAGGTAGCCGAACCCTATCCAAAAGAAGACACTTTTTCTATAGTGCTTGCAGCCCGACAGTTCACTGGTGACCCACTAGAAATTGAAGCAATGGGTGATTCAGATCGAGAGGGTTCACATAACAGAGGAAACAGGAGTGGTAATGAGAGTGTTCAAAATATTCTGAACGATTTAGCCCGTGGCCAGCAACAAATGATGCAGCAGTTTATGCAGTCCCAACAACAGTTGATAGATGCTATCGGTCGGATGTCTCAGGGTATGAATACACTGAGAGTGGGTCAGAATATAGGGGATGGCAGCAATGTTGGAAACCACGAACCTAGGGGAGCTAATTCAGGAGGATCTAGTAGGCCCTTTCAGCCCACATTTATCCCTAGGAATGAGGAGGAAGAGGTACAACCGGAAGTGGAGCAGTCTTTGGTTAATGAGGTGACAGAAGTTTACGATGAATATCACACTCTTCCGCATGCTATCAGACAGGAGATTACATTGAATCAATATATGAATCAACGTAGGGATAGAAGGAGAACGCAACAGGAATACAGACCTCAAGGACCCCATAGGGATTACCAGCATGCTTTAGGTAAACTTACATTGCCTAATTTTGATGGAAGCGGTAAAACTACAGCTCGTTCTTGGATCCACAAGTTGGACACTTTCTTGAATTTAAAACCAATGCGGGAACCAGAAGCAATTAAATTTGCAACATTACATTTGGAAGGAGCAGCATATGACTGGTGGCATCATGGATTGGTGACGCAGAATCATGCTTTAATCCAATCGTACGAGGAGTTTAGCAGCAAATTAATTGCTCGATTTGACAGGAAAGATGAGGCATATTTCAGGGAGTTGGCGTTGATCAAACAGCGTGGTGATGTTGATAGCTACGTCAATGAGTTTCAGCAGGTGGCAGTTATGGTTCCAGATATATCAAAAAGATGGGTGGTAGTATTATTTACAGAGGGACGACATTACAGTTTGAGAGGGTTGGTGAAGGCTTTCAAGCCAAGGACCTTGCAGGATGCTATTCAGATGGCTTTGGATCTTGAGATTTCTCATTCCAGTTCACAGCCGTCGAAGAAAACTTACAAGAATAACAAGCCATTCACTAAAATTTCCAATCAGCCCAAACCAAATCCTCCTAAGCTTGATTTTGAAAGTAGGAATGAATTACGCAGGAAGCAACTATGCTTCACTTGCAAGGAGCCATGGGATCGTAATCACCGATGCCTAGGAAAAGGCAAGGTACATTATATAGAAGTCACTTCTGATGTGGAAACAATTGATGATAACTCGGAAAGTGAACACGAGCAACAGGAAGAACATAACAATCCCCAGGAAGAGGAGACTCAAGGTGGTTTTGCTACTTTATTTGGTGTGCCCAAGTATCATCCATTCCGAGTTAGAGGAGTTATTAATGGACAACGGGTAACTTGCCTGATTGACAGTGGTGCTACACATAATTTTATTGATGAGGGATATGTGGCCAAAAGGAGATTACAGGTGGAGGACTTTGCTGGGTTCAACGTCACAGTGGCAGATGGCTTTAAGATGAATTGCACTACTAAGGTCCCACAATTGAGCATTCAAATAGGAGATTATATAGTCACAGAAGATTTTTATGTAGTCGGAATTGGAGATATTGATATAGTATTGGGAGTTCAATGGCTAAGCTATCTAGGTCGATACAGTCAGGATTTTCAGAAGATGGAGTTAGAATTCACAGCAGGAGGCAAGAATGTGGTGTTGAGAGCATTATCGGATGGAGCTCCTAAGATAGTTTCAGCCAAGCGTATGGAAGCTTTATTCAGACATGGTGAGGTTGCATGGGCAGCCCAATGCTTTATATCTTCTAACTCTGCCACCGGGAAAGATAGAGTTTATCCAAGTAGATGTGCAGACCGTTTTAGACAAGCATAGTTTGGTGTTTGGAGATCTCCCTCCTGGTAGACCACCAGATCGTGGTTTTGAGCATGTGATAGAGTTGGAAGAGGGTGCCAAACCTGTGATTACCACGCCATATCGACACCCAAAGCGCTTCAAAGATGAAATTGAGAAAACGATCAAGGAGTTGCTTGATATGGGGCACATCAGGCCTAGCTCCAGCCCATTCGCTTCATCAGTGGTGCTCGTGAAGAAAAAGGATGGCACAATGCGTATGTGCATTGATTATCGTGCGCTGAACAAAAAAACAATTAAGAATAGATATCCCATACCAAGAATTGATGAGTTGCTGGATGAACTGCATGGAGCAGTCTATTTTTCTAAGATTGATCTGCGTTCGGGATATCATCAGATTCGGGTACGTGATGAGGATATACATAAGACTGCATTTAGATGCCATTACGGTCACCATGAATTCCTAGTAATGCCCTTCGGTTTGACGAATGCTCCTGCAACTTTCCAGTCTTGTATGAATCATGTTTTCAGGAAACAGTTGCGGAAATCAGTATTGGTTTTTTTTTATGATATTTTAATTTACAGCAAAACTTGGGAGGAGCACCTTCAACATTTAGATGAGATCTTAGGTATTATGGAGGCCCAATCATTGTTTGCAAAGGCATCTAAATGTGAATTTGGAATGACAGAAATATTATATTTGGGGCATGTCATTGGCGCTAGTGGTGTGAAGGTTCATCAGGAGAAGATACAGGCAATTTTGGATTGGCCACCCCCGAAGAATATATCCGATCTGCGTGGTTTCCTTGGTCTATGCAGTTATTACAGGAGGTTTGTTAACGGTTTTTCTCAGTTAGCTGCATCTCTTACAGACCTCACAAAGAAGGGGGCTTTCAAATGGTCAGACAAGGCACAGGTTACATTTGATCAGCTTAAGCAGGTGATGAGCTCTTGTCCAGTTTTGGCTCTACCGGATTTCTCTCAACCGTTTGTATTGGAGTGCGATGCTTCAGGACAGGGAATTGGTGCGGTACTCATGCAAAACAGGCATCCTATAGCATTTGAGAGTCGGAAGTTGAGAGATGTGGAGCAGCTTTATTCTACTTATGACAAGGAAATGCTCGCTATTATGCACGCGTTGACAAAGTTCAGGCAATATCTTGTTGGAGGGAAATTCGTGGTTAAAACGGACCACAATAGTTTGAAGTACTTCCTTGAACAAAAAGATTTGAATGAGCGTCAGCAGAAGTGGGTAAGCAAAATTCAAGCTTACGATTTTGATATTGAATATGCTAAAGGCAAAAAGAATGTGGTAGCTGATGCTTTATCCAGAAAACCAACCCTCTGCTCTCTGTCAGAGATTTCAGCTGATTGGAAATCTCAATTGTTGGTTGAATATTCCAAGAACACCCTTGCGTGTGATATCATAGATGGGAATATGCAGGACGATAGATATCAGGTGATTGATGATTTGATTTTCTACAAGAACAGGATATTCTTGGTGCCAGAATCTAAAATGAAGAGTAAGATCTTGCAGGCTATACATGATACCCCTTTAGCAGGACATCCAGGATTCTTCAAAACATATAGACAGGTTCGGGAAAGATTCTCGTGGAAGGGCCTCAAAAGTGATGTTTTGCAATATGTTCGGGAGTGTTTGACTTGTCAGCAGAACAAGTCTGAACAGACATTACCAGCAGGGTTATTGCAGCCTTTACCCATTCCTGATCAGAAATGGGAAAGTATATCCATGGATTTTATTATAGGGCTACCACGAGTGCAAAATAAAGATTGTATCTATGTTGTTGTTGACAGATTAACAAAATATGCACATTTCTTTGCTATTTCCACTGAGTTCAAGGCACCTCAGGTAGCAGAATTATTTTTCAAAGAGATTCCGTTTACATGGGCTCCCAAGGAACATTGTGAGTGATCGGGACAGCAGGTTTCTCAGCATCTTTTGGCAGGAACTGTTCCGGCTGGCAGGAACTGAGCTATCCCCTAGTACAAGCTATCACCCTCAGTCTGATGGGCAGACTGAGATTGTTAACAAGTGGATTGAAGGATATTTGCGCAATTATGTGTTAGGCCAACAAAAGGCATGGTTTCGCTGGTTACACTTGGGTGAACATTGCTACAACACAACATACCATATGTCAATAGGTATGTCTCCTTTCAGAGCTCTATATGGATATGAAGCTATGTCTTTCATAGATCTAGCGTTTGATGATAGTAGAGTACCCAAGGCAAAGGAATGGCTGCAGGATAGCCAAGACATTCTCAGGGCACTCAAAGAAAATTTACTTCGAGCTTAGAATCAACAAAAACTCTACGCTGATAAGCACAGGATCGAGAGGGTATTTGAAGTTGGTGATATGGTATTTTTGCGCCTCCAGCCATACAGGCAAACTACATTGAAACGGAGTGGGGCAGAAAAGCTCAAACCACGGTTTTATGGGCCTTACATGATCAAACGTCGGGTAGGTGAAGTAGCATATGAGTTGGAGCTACCTGCAGGGAGTAAGATCCATAATGTATTTCACGTTTCTTGCCTTAAAAAAGCAATTGGACAGCATATTACTCCTTCTCCTGAGCTTCCCCCTCTGGATGAGGAAGGAAGGTTGATATTGGTGCCGGAATCCATTCTAGATGTGCGTGAACGTAGATTGCGAAGCAGAATAATTAAAGAATTTTTAATTAAATGGAAGAATCTACCTGTTGAGGACGCCACATGGGAAGGTGAACAGATATTACAGCATCCGGGGCTACAGTTGCTTGAGGACAAGCAATGCCAAGCAGGGGGGACTGTGATGTCCCCGTTCCTTTGTTAAAGCCAAGTATAATCGTAATTAATTAATTGAATATTTTCAAGTAGTCTTTATTATTTCAATTTATTTCTTTTAAAGACTTTTGAAATATTTAATTAATTATTCGGGCTTTTAAAGACTGGAATAAATATTTAGCACTTATAAAAGTCTTTATATAGTCTTTTATTAAAAATTGAATTCGGTTGGCGCAATGGAATGAGGTTGATAAAATGACAAATGAAGAACGCATCGATATGGCAGAAAAAATGGATTTTGGAAACCTTCATCGAATGATCTGAGAACGTAGCCTCTCAGAACCTTGAACTCGTGATTGGATGGAAACCCGACCACGGGATGATTATTCTACAGTTTGCAAGATTAAATCAGTAATGGAGCATAGTATTTAAGATTCAGGCGGGTGGTGCAATACTCATTCGGGTTTTCTGGATACTTCAATAAATCTTTCCAGATCTATTATGGTTGGCCGGTGGAGTTATGCTTCCGCGTTTTCATTTTGTGAGTCGAGCTCAGCCCGCGCGGCCATATTTGCTCTGCATTTGGGAACGAAATTCATTCACAGCTTGATTATCTCATAATACGACGGCTCTCTCTTTGGTATTGGGCTCACATGGGAATCTCCTTCAGCGTATCTATTGTGCATTATCTCTTCCGCGCCGAGCTTCTATCCACATTTGTCGCGGCAGTGGAGGCCCTCATCGTCTTGTCTCTAAGTCCCGATATCGGGCATTTCTTCAGCAGCGGTTTCTCACGGGTGAGTTAAATTCTAACCATCAGGATATTACGACTTGAAGCTGTGTCTTGTAAGCACATATGTATGGTTTGATATTCACGTCCAGAGAATGTGAAGCGTCTGGAACTGCATTGTTAGTATGAATATTGTTATTTATGAGGCGTGTCTGGTCAATGAAGGAAATAGATTACTAGTATCTGTTCCTTAATCTGGAAAAGTCTATTCAGCATTTAGTGTTAATTTTCTGAAACTTTGCTTGCATTCATGAACTTCATATGAGAAGCTATAATTCTGTTGTACTGGTTCGATATATATTACTGGAATATAAGTTAGAACTCCATTTAGCATATTCTGTTATCAGTGGAAACACCTTGAAAACAGCAAACTTCCACAATTGACAATTAAATCTGGAAAGGGATCATCACATTACGAGTCTGAGGGTGAATCTTACTCTCCTCTTGACTTTTTGAAAAGTCCATCTATGTAATCGACGGAATATTGATTCCTATTAATATGAATAAAACGATGTTTTTCATCAATTACATCTATTGTGAATTTTATTGTTTATATGCATGTGTATTCTTTGTAAGTATATATTTTACTTAAAAGTAAAATGATAGTAAGATTAACATGAATTAAATATTCAGGTTAGACAAATCTTTTAATAATGGTGAGAACTTACGAAAGATCTCGAAGCAATCCTAGAACTAGTCGCGAAGGCGAACAAGAACCAACAGGAATGGAAGCCAAGCTGGATCAGATTCTGGCGAGATTGTCCAATCTTGAAAAGGCAAAAGAAGTTGAGATACCTATCGCCAATAATGAAGAGGAAAGTTCTTCGCATGGAGAAGACATTAATCATAACCATGAAAAAGAAAAATCTCCAACTCTATCAATTGAGAAAAAGAAGAAACAAGTGTCCATTGAGTTAACAAGGGATATGAAGAAGATATACCCTCCAAAATTTGATGGAAGTGTTGGAGGTGACGAAGCTGAAATATGGTTAGTACAAATGGAAAAGTACTTTGAAATAAGAAATTATGACGAAGTTACTAAGGCAGCTTGGGGTGCATATCAGTTAGCGGGTGAAGCCTCTAACTGGTGGATGAACAAGAAACTGGAATTGAATATAAGCTCATGGAAATTGACGTGGAATGAGTTTGTTGAAATATTCCGAAAGAGATGGTTACCCCAACTCTTTTATGACCAAAAGTTAACTGATTTTGAAGAATTGAATCAGGGAAACATGACAGTACATGAGTACTGGGAGAAGTTTACTAGACTTCTTCGCTATGTCCCAATATACCATAAGGATGAACGTTTTCGTATCAGAAAATTCATCTTAAGTCTCAATAGTAAAATTGGTGGAGAAGTTGATATGCATGGGCCAACAACTATGGAATTGGTATATGAAAAAGCTCTTAAGCAAGAATAGAAACTGAAGACAGATTTTGCAAAGCAAGAAAGAAAGGAATACAAGAAGGAGGCTGAAGTTTTTAATAAAAACAATTCCTAAGAAGGAATAATCTATACAAGGTGTTGCTAAATCAAAGGGAAAAAGATTTCGCTACAGTGGAAAAGATTTCAAAGGTGATCGCAAGAGAAGCAATACCAACACTGGCAACGTTAACAAAACCACTGGGAGTTCAAGCAAAACTGGTGAAGCTGTTGTGAAAAAAGGTCCAAGATCAGGGTGTTTTATTTGCAAGGGAGATCATTATGCAAATGAATGTCCCAATAAGAATTCAGGAACTCAATCTCATGGCAATGCGCTACCAAGTCAGCAAGCAATGTTTCAACAAAGGATTCATGCCGCTATTGATGATCGTCAGGCTGAATATCAAGTAACACCAATTGAGACACCAGGTACTTTATTTGGTTTGCCTATTTCTATTTTGATTGATACTGGTGCTACTGAAAACTTTATTTCTCCTAAGATAGCAAATCAATTAACTAGAAAGGCATGACACATGGCTATGTCATGGAGTGTTGAATATGCAAACAACACAAGAGCAAGGGTGGACCAATGTCTGTTTGAGGCTAGAATAGAACTACCTAGTTTCACAACCGAAGTCAATCTTTATGTTGCCCCTCTAGGATCCTATGATGTTATTCTAGGAATGAACTGGTTATGGAAACACAGAGCCATAGTGGATTGTAATGCCAAGACAGTTGAATGTTTAGACGACTATGGTAACCGAGTCAAGATTCAAGGAGTACTTAGAGAAGTAAAAGTTAGGCAGATATCAGCAATGCAACTTCTTAGAGCTAAGAAGAAAGGGTGCAAACTCTTTGCAGTAAAAATAGAAGATCTTGAGTATGAAAATGAAAATTTTGATTTTCAGAATCAACAAGAACTAGAAGATGGAGAAATTGAGGAAAGTGGAAAAACGGATATGGAAAAATGTCCCATTCTAAAGAAATTTTCAGATGTTTTTCCTGATGAACTACTTGGTTTACCACCAAAGAGGGTATTTGACTTTTCCATTGATCTAGTTCCTAGAACCGAACCTATTTCTAAAGTGCCTTACAGAATGACTACTACAGAACTCATGGAGTTGAAAGCACAATTAGATGAGTTATTGTCAAAAGGATTGATAAGACCAAGTGTTTCACCATGGGGAGCACCTGTGATATTTGTCAAAAAGAAGGATGGAACTTTAAGACTGTGTATAGACTATCGTATGCTTAACAAGACTACGATTAAGAATAAGTATCCATTACCTCGCATTGATGATCTTTTTGATCAAATGAAAGGAGCAACCGTATTTTCAAAAATTGATTTAAGGTTTGGATACCATCAGCTGAGAATTAAAGATGAAGATATCTTCAAAACAGCTTTTAGAACACAATATGGACATTATGAGTTTACTGTATTACCTTTTGGATTAACAAATGCACCAGCAGCATTCATGAATCTCATGAACAGTGTATTTAGAGATTATCTGGATAAGTTTGTTTTGATTTTTCTAGATGATATTCTAATATATTCTAGAAATGAAGAAGAACATAGCAAACATCTTGAGATGGTTTTACAACGGTTAAGAGAACATAAACTGTATGGAAAACTATCTAAGTGCTCATTCTATCAGAAAAAGGTCCATTATCTGGGTCATGTCATTTCAGCATAAGGAATTGCAGTAGATCCTGCCAAGATTAAAGCTGTAGTTCAGTGGCCTATACCCAAAAATGTATCTGAAGTAAGAAGTTTTATGGGTTTGGCGGGATATTATAGAAAATTTGTGGCAAATTTCTCTAAAATTGCTTTTCCTGTAACTTCATTACAGAAGAAAGGAAAAAGGTTTGAATGGAACGAGAAGTGTCAAAAAGCATTTGACCTACTCAAAGAGAAATTAACTACCACACCTGTTCTTAAGATACCTGATCCTGAAGAAAATTTCACAGTCATAACTGATGCATGTGGAGAAGGATTAGGAGGAGTATTAATGCAAGATGGGAAAGTAATTGCTTATGAATCTAGAAAGCTTAAACCATATGAAATTAATTATGCTTCACATGATTTAGAGCTAGCAGCTATAGTTCATGCTTTGCAAATGTGGAGACATTATTTGCTAGGAAGACCCTTTGAGCTTAAAACTGATCATAATGGTCTAAAGTATCTTTTTACTCAGCCAAACCTAAATGCTAGGCAAAGAAGATGGCTGGAGTTGATAGCAGATTATGACTTCAACATTAATTACATCAAAGGAAAAGAAAACCGGGTAGCTGATGCGCTAAGTCGGAGATGCCATATCTCTTCGATAGTAGCAATTCACACCGATTTTAAGCAGCAAGTACTACAGAAATGCAAAGATGACGAGTACTATTTACAGAAATGCAAAGATGACGAGTACTATTTGCAAGTAAGGCAAGCACTAGAAGAAAATCCACAAGATTCTAGATATGAAGGATTTCAATTTGAAACCAATGGATTGTTAAGGTACAAAGGTAGAGTGTACGTACCTGATAACAAAGAATTAAGAAATCTGATATGGAAGGAAGTTCATGAAGCACCTTATTCTGGTCATCCTGGAGTGACAAAAATGATGGCAGATGTGAAACCTTTATATTTTTGGAAAGGAATGAAAAGAGACGCAGCTAATTTTGTAGTAAGCTGTCTTGAGTGTCAAAGGGTAAAAGCTGAGCATCATCATCTTGCAGGACTGTTATATCCTCATGAAATACCAGAATGGAAGTGGCAAATAATTACCATGGATTTTGTACAAGGACTACCTATGTCTAGGAACAGACATAATGCCATATTAGTGGTAGTGGATCGATTGACAAAAGTGGCACACTTTATACCAGGAAATTTAACTGATGGAGCACCAATTATTGCAAGAAAGTTTGTAGAAGAAGTATTCAGATTGCATGGAATTCCTGAAAAGATTATTTCTGATAGGGATGCAAGAATTACTTCTAGATTTTGGCAAACTTTGTTTTCTACACTTGGGACACAATTAAATATAAGTTCTGCATATCATCTAGAAATGGATGGACAAACAGAAAGGGTAAATCAAGTATTAGAAGACCTACTTAGGGTATATTGCATGGAACAGCAATATAAGTGGGAAGAATACTTACCTTTGGTCGAGTTTGCTTATAATAACTCATATCATTCTTCTATAGGAATGGCTCCATTTGAAGCTCTATATGGTCGTAAGTGTTGAACTCCGATAAGTTGGGATAAACTTGAGGATCGAATAAGTCTTGGACCAGAAATGTTGGCAGAAATGAATGAGCAGATAAAGGTTATTAAGCAAAAGTTAGCAAAAGCTATCAGTCGACAGAAAAGTTATGCAGATGCCAAAAGAGTGCCCCGTAATTTTGCTATAGGTGACAAGGTACTTTTGAGAGTCAAACCTCATAAGAGTTCCATCAAGTTTGCAAAATCTTCTAAATTGTCTCCTCGTTATGTAGGTCCCTTTGAAGTCCTTGAGGAAGCCAATCCTGTAGCTTACCAAATTGCTTTACCACCAGCTCTTGCCAAAATGCATAATGTCTTCCATGTGTCCTATCTTAAAAAAGTACATTCCAGGAGATAGTCATGTTATTGATTGGACTGCTTTACAGGTAAAGGATCCCGGAATAATAACTCTCGACCCTGTAAAGGTGCTGGAAGTGCGTAAACTCCATTTGCGCAATAGGGATGTCACTCAATGTAAAGTTCAGTGGGATCAGTACACAGAGGATTCAGCAACGTGGGAGGACTATGAGGAAATTCTACGGAAGTTTCCAAATATTCTCAAAGCTTTTGAGAATAATGAATAAAATTTATGTATTTGACTTTTTATGTTTGAAATAATACCTTAAGTCATCGGGGACGACGATTCCTAAGGGGGGAAGTATGTTACATCCCGATTGTATAGCTACTAGGCTATTAGAGTTGAATAAGGATTATGTGTTTGTAATGACAATTTTATGAATAAATAAAGATGTGAATCACCTTGTTATCAATATGAGTTTTATACATTAATGATCGTCTCATTCTTATGTTGTTCTATTGATGTTCATCATGGTGAAAACGAGCATTATGAGATTAATATGTGATGTTTTTATATCTTATGAAATTTATATGAATTATTATTCTTGTGAGCATTTGACTGCCATGAATTTAAAACTGTGGATGCAGGAATGAGAACCAGTCCTCTAGGCAGAGGGGAAATATCACTTGGGAGAGGAGTATTGGTTGTTTAACCGGTAAAGTTAATCAGTTGAGCATGCACACACATTATGAACGGTACATAGGGAAACAGGTCAGATAAGTTAGTCATGATAAGTCAACCATAGGCTTAGGAGTTTGACTTACTTCCTTATGCTTTATTTGTTATGATTGTTTTAAATGTCAGACTTACTATACTGTGACTCCCTATGTATGAATGAAGTAGTTGATAAATGATAAAGGTCGAGTGGGTACGTATACACATGTATACATTGTGTACACGTATCTAAATGTATAGACATATCAATACGTACATACGTGAAGCAGATGGATATGCTTGTACGCATGTGTCGACATGTACATACACATACATACGTATACACAAGAAGTATATATGGACATGTTTATACGTACACATTCCGCCTAAATATCTTTGAAATAGATAATATTCAAATAATGTTGTCTAGGAGATTTACGTATATCTTTATGTGTAAATATATATATTAATAAAGTGATTATTAATATATACATCAATACATAAGGAATATGTAAATAATTATATATTTATATGCATTATGCTAAGAGGGAATTGTTTGTGCATTTGCTTGCATTTACAAAATTGTATGATCTTCGTATATGGGGAATACGTAGAGTATCTATTAACTTCTAGGAATGAAATGTCGTCAAAACTAAGTATAATCCTAGCTTGTGTTATTAGGTTAACATTAGTAAGCTTCACTCCTAGGATAAAGATTTCCGGAAACAGGAGTCAGGATAGTAAATACTTGTTTATAGACTCATTTCTAATAAACTGTTGAGGTAGGAAGTCCGGGGTAAACTGAACCCATTGAAGGACATGGCCTACGCATAGAGTAAGGTAGCCCAAAGGCAAATCGGCTGTGAGTAGTGTAAGTGATAGATGACTTACTCAGTCGTTTATTGAATCAAAATACTATGGCCATAGTAATGTAATGTACCTACGTCCTCTTAGATTGAGAGATGATTACATTGTCAGTTCACAGTGATCTAGTACGTACATACTAGGTTGGGATTGTGGGATACAAGAATCTAGTTATGTAGGACACACCACTATGCTCAGTTGGTTAACGGAATCGGTTACTCAACCAATCTCTTCGACGAAGGGAGGGCCATTCATTGAGAAATGAATGTGCGGGGGACCGCATTTTTAGTCCGTGGTTGGCGGAAAAGCACCCGAGTGATGTTTCTCCTCCACCATCTGACATCCGAAGAATCAAGATTTGAAAGGGAAGATCCTGGACCGTCTTACTTCTATTTGTGCAAAAGCTGTTTAAGCTATGTATGTATTCTTATACTTTCATACTTTGTTATTCATTTGAAATAGTTAAAGTTATTTATTTATGAAAAGCTTGAAATCGTATTTATATTATGTACTTTATTTTGAAAAGAAAAGAAATATTTTTGTTAGTTTGTTATTTACTCGTTTACTTTGGTTAAAAGTTATAAAATTTAGAAATTTTATTTTACGTAGAAGTCGGGTCGTTATAAAATTCTAAATTTAAAGTGCTCATTGTCAATGAACACTATTGCAGTCGTAGGCCCAACTAGGTAGCCTCCACAATTTCTGAATGTATCTTTGCACCCGAATTCATTTTATTGTTTAATTTTTTTCTTCTCATGCATTTTTCATATCCAATATGGATTACACCTCTCTTGGAGAATCTTGGTCCTACAAATACTTAATGAGACAATAGGTGGAGGAAGAATTCTTCCACTCTTTCTTTAAAATAACACTTGACTCACTTCATAATCTGAGTTCTATTCTACCTGTTTCTTGGACTCTATGTCAGGTTTTCTTTATATTCTACTCTAACACCACATTCTCTATGAATGTGGCTCTTACTTTTACATCCAAGTCTTCTAAGGCGAGTAGTTCTTCTTCTTCATCAAGCATGAAGGGCTCATTTAGCTACACGTTCTCACAATTAACAATAGAGTGCATGTTCATAACAGGAGGGAGATCAAGTTTGAATTGCTATGGCCTCCAA
>VDFB02018690.1:0-29777 GCA_007258455.2 Sequoia sempervirens | reverse complement strand
CCAAGTCCTGTCATAACAAAATACGTGGTCAAGTCCTTCAATTAATAATAAATTCAATTGTTGGCGTGGCAACTTGCTTATCTACTACGACCTTTTTAACTTATTTTTTTATATCAAGCATTACCAGTCTGATACTTCAACAAAGGCAGCTCCCTGACATATAACAGTTATATAACTTATTTTCAATAAGGAAAACATAAAAACATTACAAGTGAGATAGAATCGCTAAAAATTAAAGTTTTCGTATTTCTAGATTTTGGTGACATTTGTAATACTTTAGAATAATTGGAAAAATGTTTTCTTGACTGCCACTTCAAATAAGCAACTCGTGTGTTGTATTTAATTTCTGCATGCAAATAAATAATAAATTAGATAGTGAACATAAATTAGACAGTGAACGTGAATTTTGATGTGGTAATCATAACCAACAAACATTTAATTATTTCCAGCCTCGTAAATTTTAATTTTACATTTTTTTTTATAATTTTATATTTATTTAAACAATAATTTAAGAGCCTCAGTTTTTACATTTTTTTAAAAAATTATAGTTAAGTTACTTTTTTTATTATTTAATGTGGTATTCTCTAGTATGGAAAAGTTATAGTTAATGATTTATTTACAATATAATATCCATTAGTATCAAATACTTATCAATTGGATATTTACTTATTTTTATAGTTATTTTCTGATATTCGATCGGGAATAGTGTTGCACATGTAAAGATTACCAATTTGTAATGTATAGTAAATATATAGTAAATGTAATATATAAATAATAAGTTATATGCATAAATGTTTTAAATTTTTTTATTTCTAAATTCATTTGAAAACTTATTATAGTGTAGTTTATGTAATATATAAATTATATATACATATATGTAAATTTCAATAGTATTATTATTTAACTTTTAAATATCTAGATATATAGTTACATTGTAAGAATATTATAATTTAATAAATATAATTGTCTTTTTAAAAAGAATATTAACAATAAATATTATTCATAAGTAGAATTGTAAAAAATGATAAATTACCACTAAAAAACATATATATTATTGCAGCATAGGGTTAAACATTGACACAAAACATATATTATTACAGCATAGGTTGTAAGATACAACTCAACATCGTCAATCAAATGGAAATGGAGATTATTGACATCTCCAGTAGTTCCAGTGGCCCTCTGTTGTCAGTGAATTTGACACCGTCAATCAATGGCAATCAAAATTCTACAAGTCAGATACAAGATTTTGCAAATGACATTATAGTTAGTTGCCTTGACTTGCTACAACAAGCGAAGGCCACTGTTCAAAACATGCAAAGTGTCCAAGATTTGGACATTTAGTCAATGGAAGTAACAATACATGAGTTCCATTCAACTTGTGAAAAGTTGAGTTCCTTTTGTACTTTCCTTCGTGAAATGAAAGCGGATGAGTTCTATAGACAAGGTGGTTCTATCTACATTAAAGAAGCGTTCCAGAATTACTTGAACCATCCCTAAGACATGCTATCGCTATAAATGTGTATATAGTATTTGATATAATGATATAACTTTAGCTTTTACCAACTTATGGACAGTTTGATATTTTGTAACTCCCTTAAAGAAATGTAAGCTCCAATATACTGTGAGCAAGGCACTTTGCCTCGTAATAGAAAGATCCAATATGCCACCTACTACAATACCATGTAACACGTTTTTTGCTTCGAAAATATGTATACATGCTTTGTTCTCTCACTATCATTTTGCATCTTGTTTCTTGACTTTTTCTTTTGTTTTGTATATCTTTACTTGACCCATATATCTAAATTCCAAAAACAAATGGCATGTTCAATTGCATATAATTAAGAATAGAAGTTTGCATATAATGTGTTGCAAACCTTTCCTCATATCACTTCAACTAAATTCCTTAAATTTAATCACTTAGTAGAATGTCACTTTTCCACCTAAATTTCTTAAAATTTGATCACTTAGTAGAATGCTAATATTGTAGTCACTTTCATTCTTTTAACATATTTTGCATTTCTAGTATACTATATTAACATACATGACAGATGTATCCTCAACCAGAACACAATCCACATAAAAATAGTGCTCTCCAATAATAGGTTAAAACGTTTGCAAACCAAGTAGCTCTCTTTACTCTTATTGTATTTTCATTCGTTGTTTATCCCTCGCTATTAAAGCACTAGTTTTATACTCATTTGTTTGAAAGCACGTATCCTCTTGTTCCTTTAGCATAGAATGTAGATCTAAACATTTAGAGTGCTTCCAATGTACTTAGATTACTTAATAGCGTGAACTAATTTTTTTACTCACTATACTCTCCCTTTTTGTTTTCCTTACAAATGCAGCAAGCTACCTTCCAAAGGCCACTATTTTGATATACATACCTATTCAAAATCACATTTACAGGTATTATTCTAAATTTACTTTTACTCTATGTAACTTCTACACACACTTTTATTTAAACTACTACTTGCATGGTCACATTCAACAACATTGTTGCTTTTGTTTTGTATATCTTTACTTGACCCATATATCTAAATTCCAAAAACAAATGGCATGTTCAATTGCATATAATTAAGAATAGTAGTTTGCATATAATGTGTTGCAAACCTTTCCTCATATCACTTCAACTAAATTCCTTAAATTTAATCACTTAGTAGAATGTGCAATGACGAAGATGGAAAAAAAACCTATTGCTCTACACGTAATGATGATAGGTTGAATATACATAGTCCACAAATGCTTTCCATATGGAGGGCCAATATTGATTGTCAGCCCGTGCTTTCAAAAACACTAGTTCTAAAGTACATTGCAAAATATGCCGCAAAGGTAGAAAGAAAATCTAAGAGCTGCCTTGATATGTTGACACGCATATGTCAAAATCAGGCACCCCAAGACAAGGCACTTGTAGATACAAAAAATTCATGTCTGAAATTATTGTTGATCATGATATAAGTGCACAAGAAACGTGCCATATGTTGCAAAAGTTGCCCCTTGTTGTTTGCAATCGTGAATTTATGGTGCTTAATGTTGGTAGAAAAATTTTCAACCGAATCCAAACAAACTGAAATCAAAATATATTAGAGTTGACCTACATCCAAAAATACACACAACGTCCTCTTCAAATGGATAAAGTAACACTACTTCAATCTACACAAACATTCTCGTTCTCATCAAGTCGCAAAGAGTACAAGTCAAAAGAAAGGAAACAAAAGGAAATTATCAGTGTCTTCCCTTGATTTACTGCTATTCCAAAGGAGGATTTAGAACATTTTGAAACATTTTGTTGGAGCGAACTACTTTTTTACAAGCAATTTCACAACATTAAAGCAGACATTGGTATCGAGAGAGAGAAAATTATTGCAAATTGGAAGGAGATGAATTTATGTAAATATTGTGTGTGGCATGTTGACCGTATAGTCAATGAAGAAGTAAGTCAAGAAAAGGAAGAGGAGCCAAAAGATGAAAACAATATAGGCAATACAATTCAATTGAATGAATGGGAGTTCTTATCACAATTTCCACAAGTGCAGTGCCCGTACAATACCTCAACTATTACATGAAACTGCAGAGCATTTCATATGCAAAAACAAGGTGGACCAACATCACAGCCCAACACCCTTTGAGTTTAGCGACCTCCCATATCCACTCTCTCCCAAACAACAACTCGCTTTGACACTTGTTTTGGACCACTACAATTCTTGTGAAATAGAAAAACCATTGTACATGATCATACAAGGCACGACAAGAATAGGGAAATCCTATCTTATTCACTGCATTAAACACTCCCTTTCCAATTTAGTACCACAAGAACATAGCCCGCTCCTTGTTGTTGCTCCTACAGGAATCACAACATTCAACATACATGCCTCAACTATACATTCAACCTTGAAGATTGCAATCAAAGAAATGCAACCATTGAAGGGTCAATCACTTGCAATGTTCCAACATAGCATGAGACACATAAAATACCTCCTAGTTGATGAGCTAAGATTTGTAGGCCCAAAATTACTCTTGAAAATCGATACTAGACTACGTGAGGCTTTCCCCCACCAACAACACTTGTGCTTCAGTGGAAGATCTATCATTCTTGTAGGTGACTTTGCATAGCTACCCCCTATTATGGACAAACCTATATATGCCTCCCACACAGATGTGAAAGCCCTTTGGGAACAATTCACTCTTGTTGTCACACTAGAATAAATATTTCGACAACATGGGGACACACAAGCTCAAATTGACTTTCGAATCTAACTCTACAAAACATTCATAATGCATAACCGAGTGAACAAGATTGGGAGCTACTAATGCGTTGCACAAACAAAGAGCTATCACACAAAGAAAACACATCTTTCGACCTAGAAATGCACCTATTCCTGACCAATGACTTAGTTGGAAAACACAACAAAAAAATGATATAGTTGTTAAATTTCCTATTACAATTAGTATTGCAAAAAAAACAACCCTACCATCAAATATTGACAATGATGCGTCCATCGTTGGAAGTTGACTGACTCAACGTCTAGCTGGTAATCCACATGCCAATGCATCATGCTAGCTACAAACCTATGGACTCAAGCAGGCCTTGTAAATGGTTCTCTTGGAGAGGTTGTAGATATTGTATACACAAAAAGCTCCAAACCGCCAGATTTACCATTATATGTGGTAGTAAAATTTGATACTTACAATGGCCCACCTTGGAGCATCCATGCTCCAAAAACTATTCCTATATCACCCATATCACTAGGTGCTCAGAGGCAGTTACCACTTTGTAGTGCATGGGCGATTACAATACATAAATCCCAAGGAATGACGATCAAAAGAGCAACAATCGATATAGGCAGAAAAGAAAGACAAGGATTAACTTTTACAGCTATATCTAGAGTTAAATCAATACATGGACTTAGGATCAACCCACCATTGACCTCTGATCAATACTCAAGAATGAAGAATAATCCATTCACAATTATCAGGAAAAAAGAAGAGCTCCGACTATGTCTTCTCTCTTTATGATGAGTACAGGTACACATACATTAACACACCACTCTCTCAAGAAAGCTATATTTGTTTTTTATCTTCAAGCTACCATATTGATATACATAGAAACTATTGTTTCTATGCTTACACTACATTTGCAATCACATGCAGGTGGATGTTCCAACTTCGTATACTCCTACAAATTGTTGCTCCAAGCTAGCGAATCCTCCCAAAGTATTGGTCATTTTTAGGACATACAGAGACACTCACATTCAATAGAATATTGAGCCACTTCCCATGCCTCCATGAAAATACAACAAACCCCTTTGCATACAATCCATCCTACCAAATTGATCCATGTCAAGAACATGAACCAAAGCATATTTAAGGAAACACCACGTGAAATCAAGATCAAGAGTACGAATGTCCAATAATCCATATCCATATACCACCTGCTCTTCCATCCATCCATGAGATGCTCACTCCTAAATGTACATGTAGCTGTTCTGCAAAAAAAAGGGTCAACATTTGGGAGACTGTAGAGTCCTTATGATAAAACCGCTATTGATGCTACCACACTTCATATCTTCAACCATGATTCACACATCATCCCATCCACCAAAATAAAGAAAGGGGAAAATAAAGAAAAAATTGGACAAATAATATGCAAATGGATACCATAAAATACAACACAAAAACATCCCTACCAACCTCCATTAGTCAAAGAAACTATGGGGAAAAACTCAAGAAGGGAAGAACTTCCATAAAAAAAAGTCCAACAATGCACAGGAAAGCTTCAATAGCGACCAAAAAGACATATGCACACAGTTTGGCCCAAACGAATCTCCACATCCACCTACCATTGCTCGCCTCCCAAGTTTGGAAAAAAAAAATCCAAACCGTCAACCATTTATGTACACCACCATAAGTTGGGACATCCACAATATCCAAATCTCAGAATAACTGTCTTGACAACAACACTTTATCATAAGAACTCTTATGGCTCCCTAATCAAGATGTTTGCATCTCAATGAGATTACAATAAAAAAAACACCTACATGCAGCAAAAGAGGTACACACATCTTACCCCATCCACAATAGATCCAACACTCCATCCACCTTATCCACACTAAATCAGTTCATCCATGTACCATCTACCAAATCCATGTTTAGCCATTGCCACCCACATTCCTAATCCTCCTGATCTTGATCAACATTCAATGTACACCTTACACCTGCTTATGGTAAATTTCTTGATATGGATCGTTATCATTCACTGCACCACCATTATACAAGTATTCTCCAAATACCCATATGTACTCCAAATAACACTCCCTACCATCCTTTGCATACCTTGCATATCCATTGACCAATTCGTGTATTCCATGCATCCACCCACTACATTCCATGTACACTCCTACAACAAACATCATGAAATATATCCATCTATTCCAAAAAAAAATGTAATGATTCGTGTTCTCAATATATTACTGAGATTCAAACATTGTATAATCACATTGTATATTTACCTACTACTATCTTCTAATGTCTATCATTGTTTCTTTTGCTAATGATGTCCATACAAGTACTAATTTGCATTTCACTCCCCTTCTTACTTCTCTATATTTCTCTATCGGCGTAACCCTTGCACCCCCTCTGGTGCAAGTGCTAGTATATATATTACCTTATAAACTTCCCTAAAGTCCTAAATGATATAAACTTATAATCTATTTTTTATTTTTGAGTTCTTTTCTAGTTGTAAAACTAAATTTCCCATAGGCTTCCAAAATTCCCATAATCTAAAAGCACCAGTATTTACTGTAATGTCCACTTTTGGCTAAAAGAGACATTCTAACATGAAAGATTTTTTAACTTGCCACTTGTTATATGATGACAAATTTCACGGATGGTCGAATTTCAATATACTCTTCAACATGTCATTTCCTACATCATGCATGCTACTGGTAAGCCCCCTATATCAAAACGTCTAACATTTTGTCCTTTTAATGTTATTTATCCTAAAAGTCATGCAAACAGACATATTTGTACTCCAATTTGATTACTTGGAAATATTATAAAACATATTTGTACTCTTATTTGAGTAATTGGGAATCAAAACATCTAAAAATTTGTCCTTTTAATGTCATTTATCCTAAAAGTCATGCAATCGAACATATTTGTACTCCAATTTGATTAATTGAAAATATTGTAAAACATATTTATACTCTTATTTGAATAATTGAAAATCACTACGTCTAAAATTTTGTCCTTTTAATGTCATTTATCCTAAAAGTCATGCAAAGGAACATATTTATACTTCAATTTCATTAATTGAAAATATTATAAAACAATATTTGTACTATTGGAAAATATTATAAAAGCTATTTGTACTGGGAAATATTATAAAACTTTAACTGTGCACATCCACTTTAAGGATTAGAAAAACAGACTTGCCGGCAGTGGATTCTTGTCCATTCGATTCCAGAAGAGCAATACCCACAATGCATTCCTGCGTAAACATGAAGAATACTGTGAACAGTAATCTTTGCGCTCCTTTACCGTATCTTAGGTTACCGAAGTCCAGAAAACTCAAAAGAAACCAGATTATCAGAGCTCAATTGGTAGAATTGGAAGCAACGAGAAAGGTGAACATACCATTCAAACAGCGAGGAGGAGATACAACAGGAGAAAATTACATTAAACAGACCGACAGGATTGTCAAAATCACCTTTCCTGATTCTACAAGGATTAAGTACTTGGGTGACAATGTCTGGTAAGCTCGTCTGAAGCCTGTCACATTTTTCACCCTCACGGCCAACTCGTCCTGTGATGTCAAGTGAGTTCATACTCAGATTTCGTATTTTTCTTTTATCATTTTTATTCGAAAAAAAAAGTTATTTTCTGCTTTCAAATTTCTTTTTCAACAAAATCATAGGCTCATTCTGACTACCTCGAAAAAACTGGAATTTAGAAGTTAGGAACTCTTTGACGTTTTATTTAGATTGTTTAAGAAACCTTTCAAAGATAAAATCTCTTATTTTTATGTTTCTTTGTTTCAGGGTTTTCCATAGTATGAATTCCCTCCAGTTATCTTCCAACAAACTAGTTTTGGATTTCGTCGGCCTTCCAGGGCTGAATGATGACCTGGATTTTAGTTTTGCTCTGCAAGGGGAACTTACTGTTCACAGGGAGACGCCTTCATCTTTGGAAAGTATGCAAGTTCACAGTTTTAGAGGGTGGGTCGCAATGCAATTAAACGTGGATCTTCCGTTTCCCTTTTCATTGATGCCAGAGTCTGTTATTCTTCCTGTTGGAAACGGCATTTTAGATCGAATTTTAGGGGCCATGGAGGGAGAATTGGTGTCAAGAATTTTAAGAGATTATAATGTGTGGTGCTATACAGTCTCTAGTCACATAACTGATAGTGTTCAAGAGACTTTGGTCCCATGAGTTGTTTCGCTTTGTATTAGTTTCGTTTTTTGTTTTGTATTCTGGTTTTTGCACATCTTATTTGTGTTTTAGGATATGAAGATGTGTCTCTAGAATGTAATGCATGTATATTGAAGCTAAGAAAAGGTCAACAATTATTCTGGTTGTTGCTTTTATTTAGTATTTGAAGTGAAGAGTAGAACTTGTCAAAGTTTATCAAAACTATTATCAGAAACCAATACTTCTGTTTTTTCCCTGCTGAATATTGTTTTTTCTAGAAAACTTACCTGTAGGTTATCCATCTTTCCAAAATTCTGTTAGACTAAATGCAAATATATTCAATGCTAGCACAATGCACTTTAGACTATATCTTATATACATTGTCATATTCTGACCTACTTGTTCACTGCATAGGCACGAATCATGTTTCAGAGGCTTTTAATGATCCGGTTTCTCATGATTGTTAACAAGCATTGATAATATCCTTGACCCAATGCGCCCATTGTTTGTTTGGAAGAGATATAATGATTGAAAAGAGATGCAAGGTATCTAAAGTTAAACAAAAACTCTCTCCCATCAGTCAGCCTCATGCTAAAAAGACAAGAAGTTGTTACCTTCTAAGTTTCTAAGAAGATGTTTCAAACCCTTCTACTGATCTAAGATTGGTACATAAGATCACATATGACACCAAATGTGAATAGATAAGTTTAGGAAACATTGATTCAGATACCTGTTCATGGTTCTAGTATAGCAAAGGAATATATAATGAGAATAAACCATTGTTATAGTTGATGAGCATGAATATCGTTGGCCAACAATGCCATCCAGGCATGACGATTCTACATGCTGACCAAGGTAAAGATAATTTGTCACCTTATATATCAATTATAAACGAATGTAAGCCTCTCTGCCTTCCAACTTTAGTTACTTTTGTGTTTGTAATGAGTGGGACCAATTTTTTTTTTTGTTTTCTGATAACAGTTACAATGCAACACGCACTTGTTAAGGTTAGCTCCAAAACCAAAATGATGCTGAAAGTAACACTAACCAAGAATGCGCCCTAAGACCCGATGAGGGAGGAGGGGCGAGCATATGGTCAGAGGATCCCTATGAGATAGTTCAACTGAAAATACTCTAACCAAGAATGCGCCCTAAGACTTGATGTGGGTGGAGGGGCGAGCATAGGGTCACAGGATCCATGAACAAGGTGACGGCTCAGCCGATCGACAACATGATGTTATAATGCATTACAGAAAGTAACTAGGTGGCAAGCCAGCCTCTTCCACTTTTCAGTGGGTAGTACAAGAAGTAAATGCAGAAATGAAGGACTGAAGCAGGGCCAGTCTCTTTCACAATCGTGGGAAAATACAAAGTGCTTAACAAGAAAATAAGAATGCTGACAGTACTATTGTTCAGCTTACAATGAAGTAGAATGCCTGCCAAGAACACAATGTTAGGAGTCTATCAATGCTGCAATAATGTATAATAACTCTCCAATGCTCAATAAGACTTCCTAGACTCAAACCCAACTCCAAAGACAAGATCCCACAATCTGATATGACTGAACATTGATTGAAAATGCATAACCAGAAACACTGTAACTCACTAATATGCTTATAATTCACTCCATACTCACTCAAATGACATGAAATAAGATGCATAAACTCCCAAAGATAAAGGCGCCTAAGTAACAACACTAAAACCACTCCCAAAAGACTTATATTTTATTTGCACGAATTCTAATGCTCTCCAAAATGGTACGGCCCTCAAGGAGGGGCGATTTCACTCAATAAAATTTATTTCTTGATAATAAAATTTGCAATTTAACAGGAAGGGTTGCCCCTAGCAAAGAAATGCATGGATGAAATACCCAGAACGAGACTATTTAAACACACATTCAGCTACACTAAACCAACAACTCCAAAACTGATAGAAAAATGCAATAACTCAACTACAAGGTGCACAACTACTCTCAAGGACCAAGAACAACCAAAATCTCAACTAGTTGCTATTTTTCAAGCAAAAAGTCAAGCCTAGGCTAGGAGGTATGCTTTCCTCAAAGCTATTCACTCATCATTTCGACAGCATAACATTAGTGTAGATAAGAGATGATCAACTGAAGAGAAGTGGCCTCCTTTTATAAACTTTGAAAAGCATCTACAAAAGCCTCTAGAAAGTGCGCCCAAACCAGGAAGTCAAAATATTTTCAAATTCGAAGTTGACTGCAACTCCCTCCAAAAGTGGCATCCATTTTCAAGAAGGCAAAGCACTTTTTAAAATAAAATATATCTCTCCTCAAGTTGGCATCCCGATCTCCTCAATGCATATTTGACCTTTAGAAAAACTTTAATCACCTCCTGATGAGGCGTCCACCCTTGAAGTCCCCTTTTTAAAACATCTTTAAGTCATGAAGCTAGGCCAAGGGGTTATAATATTAAAATGTAACATTATAACATAAAATTAACTTATCCCTCTAGAAAATGCATCAAAAGGCCAAAAACAACAATACCAACCAAACTGACTGAAGAGAAAAGCTAACTGTGTTGAAGCCAACAGGACCATTGCCAAAAATAGAATTTACTAAAAATAGTAAATTCAGAAAGTTGCTGAGAACACCATGCATGCCATACCACTGCGAAGCTCTCTGAAAGCCCAGAAAGAATCCGCAAACCAAACTCCAAACTCCAAGCAACAACCCCCTAGAAAATAGGAACCCCTAATTTTTTCTTCCAAGTAGCCTACGGGCCTCCGGGATAGGCTAACGGTCAACTGCACTGATCACTATTGAGAAGGGGACATTACAGTCCGCCCTCCCCAAGATTGCTTGCCCTCAAGCAATCACAAGTCTAGATGTTGCAGAATCTCCTCATTCTCCCAAGTTGCATCCTCCAAAGGCAAATTCTTCCATTTCACCAAGTTTTCTTTGATTGTTCTTCTCTTCAAAGAACGCTCTATGAAATTAATGATCTCCTCAGGAACCAAAACCAACTGTCCTTCCTCGTCCAAAGGAGGCAAATCAGATGAAGCAACAATATTGTGTCCAAGTGCCTTCTTGAGGTGAGACACATGGAAGACGTTGTGAACTTTGCTACTTGCTGGTAGCTCCAATTCATAAGCCACTGCTCCAATCTTTTTGATGACTTTAAATGGCCCATAGAAACATGGTTTGAGTTTCTCTGCTCCGCTCTTCTTGAGAGTAGACTATCTATAGGGTTGAAGTCGAAGGTAAACCATATCTCCAAACTCAAGTGAACGCTCAACACGCTGCTGATCAGCGTACATCTTCTGTTGATTCTGTGCTATCTGAAGGTTGTTCTTCAAAGACTTCAAAATATCTTGACTTTCCTACAACAAGTCCTTGGCTTGAGGGGCTTTGCTATCACCAAACACCAAATCAGCAAAGCTAGGAGCCTCATAACCATAGAGAGCCATGAATGGAGACATCCTTATTGACATGTGGAAGGATGAATTGTAGCAATACTCTCCTAGGTGAAGCCATCTTACCCAAGCTCTCTGCTGCTTCGAAACATAGTTTATGAGATAGCCCTCCAACCATTTGTTAACAATCTTCGTTTGTCCATTAGTTTGAGGGTGATAACTGGTGCTTGGAGTGAGCACTGTACCACTCAACCTGAAGACTTCTTGCCAAAAGGTGCTTAGGAACTTGCTGTCCCTATCACTCACAATGTTTTTCGGCAACCCGTGCAATCTAAACACCTCATGAAAAAACAAATCTGCAGTTTGAGCTGCTGAAAATGAGCTGGTAATGGCAAAGAAATGAGCAAACTTTGTTAATCTATCCACCACAACATAGATATAGTCTTTGCCTTGAGTCCTTGGCAACCCCGTGATGAAGTCCATCGATATACTTTCACATTTTTGATTGGGAATGGGAAGAGGTTGCAGCAAACCAGCTAGAAGAGTGCTCATTTTTGTTCATTTGGCAAGTGTGACACTCCTTGATGTAGCGTTGTACCTCCTCTTTCAGCCCTTTCCAAGAAAACCTTTCTCGGATTTGCCTATAGTTTTTGAAATAACCTTGATGACCAGCAAGTGGGATGTCATGGAATGCCAACAAAATCTTCTTTTTGAGCTTAGAATCGGCCACCAAAAAGATCCTTCCTTTGTAGTGTATCAATCCATCAACCACTTTGTACCTTTCATCATGAAAAGTACCTTCAATGATGCTGGTTGCAAACTGATTTTTGGCATAATTAGCAAGCAACATCTCCTTCCAATCAGTAGTAAGCTCACATAATGAGCTCAAATGTGGCCTCTTAGAAAGAGCATCAGCCACAATGTCGTTTTTTCCCTTGATATACTCAATGTCAAAATCGTAAGCTTGAAGCTTACTCACCCACTTTTGTTGTCTTTCGTTCAAGTCTTTTTGGTGCATGAAGTGCTTGAGGCTATTGTGATCAATCTTGACAATGAACTTGCTCCACATCAAATATTGTCTCAACTTAGCTAATGCATGCATGATTGCAAGCATTTCTTTGTGATAGATGGAGTAAGTCCTTTCAACACCTCTTAATTTTCTACTTTCAAACACAATGGGATGCTTATCTTGCATCAAAACAGCACCGACACCTTCTCCTGATGCATCACATTGCAACTCGAAAGGCTTGGAAAAATCCGGTATGGCCAAAACCGGGCAAGAACTCATGATCTTCTTGAACTTATCGAAAACACTTTGTGCCTTTTCTGACCAAAAGAAAGCCCCCTTTTTAGTGAGGTCAATAAGAGGAGCAGCACTTTGAGAGTAGCCCTTCACAAACCTTTTGTAGAAATCACAAAGACCCAAGAAACCCTTCAAATGAGTCAAGTTCTTTGGAGGTGGCCAATCAACTATCGCCTTGATCTTTTTTGGATCAACCTTCACCCCATCAGAACTGATTATGTGACCGAGGTAGAGCAACTCCTTCATTCCAAATTCACATTTGGATTCTTTGGCAAACAAGATTTCTGATTCTAGGATGCTAAGCACTTCCTCCACGTGCTTGAGATGTTCTTCCCATGTCTTGCTGAAGATGAGGATATCATAAAAAAAAATCAACACAAACTTCCTCAACTGCTTCTAAAAGACTCTGTTCATACAAGACTAGAAAGTGGCAGGAGCATTAGTCAACCCAAATGGTATGACTAGAAACTCGAAATGACCATAGTGGCATCTGAATGCCGTCTTCTCAACATTTGGTCCCCTCATTCGAATTTGATAGTAGCCCGATCTCAAATCAATTTTTGAAAAGAACTTGGCATCATGTAGCTCATCAATGAGCTCATCTATCTGGGGAATGGGGTACTGGTTCTTGATTGTGCTTTGATTCAAGGCACGATAATCCACACACATGCGGATGGTGCCATCCTTCTTCACAAGAACAACGACTGAAGCAAAGGGGCTTTTGCTTGGACGAATGAAGCCCATCTCCAAGAGTTCTCTTATGTTCTTCTCAATCTCATCTTTCTGCTTCTTAGGATATCGATAGGGTGTTGTAATAATCGGTGTGATGAGCCTAGCCTGAGCTGACTCAAAAACTCATCTTTGTTCCCTTAGAATTATGTCAAACAATTTGAATGCAACTTCCCAACTTGCTGGTCTGAGAGATCAGACTGATATGTTCTTTGAAAAATCGATAATTGAATGCTTCCAATGCTTGAAATTCAATACTACTATGCATAAATTAACATCCAAGGCATGACAAATACATATATATAAACTCTACATTAAAATGTTTACTTTCAGCCAATGGACATTCCGTCAAGCACGTGGCATAAAAGCTAATGTGCATCTACAGCCAAGGGAATTTAACCAATCATTTATCATGCAAATCTCTGCCTTAAGATATTGAATGGGTATGATGAAAACTGATTACAAATGGCTGAAATCTCATCAAAGATCTGACCCTCAAATAGGTGTGGTTACAATGAAGTTCAAGTGACTTCCAATGCAGTGTTATGACTAATATTGTAATGACTAAACAAAGCAGCCTCCTGAGAATTAATAACAATAATTGCAATGCAATGTGATTGTTTATGACAGCGATCAGACTTATGCTAAAACAATGCAATGGTTTACAAACTTGCAAGATTACAATTAAATGGAAACCTGGATTGTAGATGATAATTTGCTGATGATGAATGTCTTCTAATCGCCTGATACAAATTGCAGCCAACATGTAAACCTTGTGTTCTGCCTCCAAACGCTGCGTCCTAACTCCTTGTTAACTAGAGATCCTCCATGAATATTTTCTTGGATTTTAAAGCTCTCTTAACCCAAAATCGAACCACCTAGAGGTCTGCCCCTGTCTGGAAATGAAGTGTACAGAAAATAATATATTTGCAGCTTGAAACCCTTTCCAATCTCGTCCAAAAATCAAAGCCAAGACCTGTGAGAGGGAACGCCTAGTTCTTCTTGTTGAATCGATGAAAAGAAGCCCTCCAAAGAATTAAAATCTGAGTATTGTAACTGCAGATCGACCCTTAGAAATAATCTGATCAGAGGTAGAAAAAAACCTTTTTAAATACTCCGTTTCTGCTCTTACAGATTAAAGAATCCTCACACCCATACTATGAATGAAATCTGCAATCAACATAATCTTCAAACCCTTAAATGTCAGAATATTACTGTAGCGGCACTGTAGCGCGGGCACTATTCCCGAGGTACTGTAGCGGATTACTGTCCACGTGCACTGTAGCGTTACTATTCACGTGCACTGTAGCGGGTACTGTAGCAGATCAGCACTGTAGCAAATCATCAAACCCTTACAAACTGCTCAAGAAACTTGAATAAAACTTCTCAAATATGCTCTGTAATGACTCCTGTGTGAAGCCACTCAATTGACAATCTTCAACTGGTATTTCACAGTCTCAGTATGTCAGATCTTGAAGAGGGAACGTTCCTCAAAACCTGTTGATCTGCAGAAACCCTGGTTTCTCAAACCCCAATGCTCTCAGAGAGAAAAGTTAACAAATTCGAATAATTAATCACATAAGTTCGATTTGCTCTTTGAAAGAATATATAGCTTCCTTCAATAATTCGACTTTTCTCATTAAATCCCTTAAATTGCATTTAATAATAAATATTCGCCCTTTTCAATACTTTGGCTAATATTTATTAAATGGCGTCCTTTTGATTTAATGAATATTAAATTCATTAAATATTAATTTTCCCCTCTTTCCTTATAAAGTATTAAAATACTTTATAATTTGCCATTTAAATATTAACTTTAATATTTCATTAAAATGACTTTATATTATAAAGTCAAATTAATTATTCCATCATTTATTATTAAACGCTTCTGATAACCCCCGTTTGCTCAACCAAACATCAAACCGGGTCGATACTGAGCTGACCAGCTAAACCAGGTGCCCTGCCCAAAATAGCAGCTTCCGCCTGCTGACTTACTATAAATAGTAAGTATCTGAAAAACCTCTCTGAAAGAGTTTGCGAAGGCCCAACCTGAATCAACTCAAGGAATAACGCCTGAAACTCTGGATAACTGCCAAGGAAGACCTCTCATCACATTTGTCGCCTACGAGGGTCAAATGATAGGCTAATCCTTATGAACTTTGATGCTCGCAGAAATGGGGACATTAATCGCTTGGCCCCATCTTTGAGTTCAATGATATGCTCAGCTCCCCTTTCAGGAGGTGGCCCAGGAGGTAGATAAACAAACACCTTACTCTTCTTGGTGAGCAAGGATTGAATATCTGGAGGATAGTCCCTCTTTGTTTCAACCGGACTAGTTGGGAGAACCATACATTCCATAGCCCATTCAACTTGATCATGCCGAATCAGCCTCTCCATTCTTTTGAATGACATAATCCGAGGACCACCATTGGACATTCCTCTTAACACCACCTTCGTCCCATCGGATTGAAACTTGAGCTCCATTGTTTGTAGATTTAGAGAGATTTCTCCAAGAGAACGCAGCCATTGAATGCCAAGAACGACATCCGTATCTCCAATACTCACAACATAGAAGTCATCTTTGACTTCATGGTTACCCAATTGCAGAGACATGTTGGAAACCTTGTGAGTGCATGAAATGTGAAACCCATCAGCTATCACGACTTTGAATCCTTTAAACTCTTCAGTCTTGAGTCCTCTCTTTGCAACCACTCCTTCGTCAATGAAGTTGTGCGTTGCTCCAGTATCGATCAAGGCAACGATACGATGCTTCCCAATCATGCCACGGACTTTGAAAGCTTCATTCTTCTGGAAACTAGAGAGTTGGGAAAATGTGCCTCCACCTTCTTGCTCATCTTCAGCTTCTTCTAGATCCTTTTCTTCCTCACTATCAGCAAAATCGGACCGCTGCTCTGTGTGACCAGATTTTGATCCAAAATCAGAATAGGCTTCCATGTGGTTAGAATGACCACGTCCATAACATCTATGACCCTTAGACCAAGGCTCCTTGCATGTGTAACATTTTCCCTCTTTTCTAAGCTTTTCACGAAGCTCATCATCCATCTTAGAAGGGAATTTCTTGTGCTGATTTGAAGAATGTCTCTTATCCCTGTTGTGAGCAAAAGGTTTGGGTGGAAATCTAGGCCTAGGAGCCGACAACTCCATGCTTTTAGCTTTTTGATGGCTTCTTCAAGTCTTGGTGGATCGAATGCCTTAACCCATCCCTTCAATGGTTCCATCAATCCTTCTGAGAATAGCACAACTAGCCTTCTTTCAGTGATGTTGGGCACCATCACGGAAAGTCTTTGGAAATCTCCAATGTATGCTTCCAACGAACCATGTTGTTTCAGCTGTGCAAGCTCCCTAAACTTCACCTCCAGATCTTTAGTGTCGAACCTCTCAATCAACTTATTGGTGAACTCATCATAGGTTCGAATGAGGTTGTGGCCAAGTGTGACGAAACCATGGTACCATCACTCATGGGCAGCTCCCTCCAAATGCAGCGTTGCAAACTTTATGGCATCTTCTTCAGACATGGGCCTTAGTGAGAGGTAGTTGTCCAGCTTCTTAACCCACGACCTTGCTGAACATGTTTCACTTCCATCGAAGTGAGCCAAAGACACCTTCCCAAGGGCTTGCTGATAGTTAGTTCTAGGAGCCATAGGAGCTCGGTTATTAGTTCTTCCACCATTTCTTTTGTTCCTGTGATTCAAAAATTGATCAAAGGACCATTGGTCTCTAAGATTAGGGGGTAAGGTGGCATATTCCATGTAGGCTTGTTTGGCATCATTTGCAAAAGGAATTGCAGCCTCAACTTGTGGTTCTTCCTTCTGAGTGAATGTAGGAAAGAGTGGCCTAGAGGCTGATCCTCTAGAGGTGGCCTCAAATTTGGCCAATAGTTCTGTCTCTCCCATTGCCATTGTTTCCATTGACACCACTGTTTTCTCCTATAGCATTGTTTTGGTGGGGTGGATTCTGAGTAGCCTGCCGATCCATTCTTGCAAGCAACCGTGACATCATGTCGATCATCCCATCAAACTTCTTCTCCATTCTGTTTTCTTTTTCTTCCATGGTCTGCCTAAGATTATCTGGCATGTTCTCAACTGCTTTACCAGTCTCTCTCAAAGCCTCTGGAAGAGTGTCTGCCACAGGAACTGACAGAAACTGTGACTGATTTCTTTCCTGACTTCTGGTGTAGTATCTGTGGGCTTTGTCACTCATTTGTCAACTGACATTGTTGGGCACAGGATGGCAGAATCATGGCTCTGATACCACTGTAATGAGCCGGACCAATTTTTTTGTTTTTGTTTTTTGATAACAGTTACAATGCAACATGCACCCGTTAAGGTTAGCTCCAAAACCAAAACGATGCGAAAAGTAACTCTAACCAAGAATGCGCCCTAAGACCCAATGAGGGAGGAGGGGCGAGCATATGGTCAAAGGATCCCTATGAGATACCTGAACTGAAAATAACTCTAACCAAGAATGCGCCCTAAGACCCGATGTGGGAGGAGGGGCGAGCATATGGTTAGAGGATCCATGAACAAGGTGACGGCTCAGCTGATCAACAACATGATGTTATAATGCATTACAGAAAGTAACTAGGCGGCAAGCCAACCTCTTCCACTTTTCAGTGGGTAGTACAAGAAGTAAATGCAAAAATGAAAGACTGAAGCAGGGCCAGTCTCTTCCACAATCGTGGGAAAATACAAAGTGCTTAACAAGAAAATAAGAATGCTGACAGTACTACTGTTCAGCTTACAATGAAGTAGAATGCCTGTCAAGAACACAATGTTAGAAGTCTATCAATGCTGCAATAATGTATAATAACTCTCCAATGCTCAATAAGGCTTCCTAGACTCAAACCCAACTCCAAAGACAAGATCCCACAATCTGATATGACTGAACATTGACTGAAAATGCATAACCAGCAACACTCTAACTCACTAATATGCTTATAATTCACTCCATACTCACTCAAATGACATGAAATAAGATGCATAAACTCCCAAAGATAAAGGCGCCCAAGTAACAACACTAAAACCACTCCCAAAAGACTTATATTTTATTTGCACGAATTCCAATGCTCTCCAAAATGGTACGACCCTCAAGGAGGGGCGATTTCACTCGATAAAATTTATTTCTTGATAATAAAATCTGCAATTTAACAGGAAGGGTCGCCCCTAGCAAAGAAATGCATGGATGAAATACCTAGAACGAGACTATTTTTATTTTATGACTTATGAGCAAAAACACACATTCAACTACACTAAACCAACAACTCCAAAACTGACAGAAAAATGCAATAACTCAACTACAAGGTGCACAACTACTCTCAAGGACCAAGAACAACCAAAATCTCAACTAGTTGCTATCTTTCAAGCAAGAAGTCAAGCCTAGGCTAGGAGGTATGCTTTCCTCGAAGCTATTCACTCACCATTTCGGCAGTATAACATTAGTGTAGACAAGAGATGATCAACTAAAGAGAAGTGGCCCCCTTTTATAAACTTTGAAAAACATCTATAGAAGCCTCTAGAAAGTGCGCCCAAACCAGGAAGTCAAAATATTTTCAAATTCGAAGTTGACTGCAACTCCCTCCAAAAGTGGCGTCCATTTTCAAGAAGGCAAAGCACTTTTTAAAATAAAATATATCTCTCCTCAAGATGGCGTCCCGATCTCCTCAATGCATATTTGACCTTTAGAAAAACTTTAATCACCTCCTGATGAGGCGTCCACCCTTGAAGTCCCCTTTTTAAAACATCTTTAAGTCATGAAGCTAGGCCAAGGGGTTATAATATTAAAATATAACATTATAACATAAAATTAACTTATCCCTCCAAAAAATGCATCAAAAGGTGAAAAACAACAATACCAACCGAACTGACTGAAGAGAAAAGCCAATTGTGCTGAAGCCAATAGGACCACTGCCAAAAATAGTAAATTCAGAAAGTTGCTGAGAACACCATGCATGCCATACCACTGCAAAGCTCTCTGAAAACCCAAAAAGAATCCGCAAACCAAACTCCAAACTCCAAGCAACAACCCCCTAGAAAAGAGGAAACCCTAATTTTTGCTTCCGAGTAGCCTACGGGCCTCTGGGATAGGCTAAAGGTCAACTGCACTGATCACTACTGAGAAGGGGACATTACAGTGTTCCATAAGATTACAACTCTCTCCTATAGCAAGTATAATATATTAATAATGAATCTTTGATCTCTATAACCCTTCCCCTCTACTTCCTCATCACCCAACCACCCACTTTACCTTTTAGAACTCCTCACTCATTCTGATCTTAATAACTGCTTGCTCTGGTCTGCATGTTTCTTTTGTAGAGTAAATGGCAGAGTCCTCATATTCCCAACTTGGCAGATTTCTTGGGTCTTACAGTGTTTGGATTTTTATTGAATCTTATGGTTAATATTCCTCTCATTTTTCTTTCTTTCATAGTGAAACTTTTGTGATTGTTGCACTAGTGGGCACTTCTTGTCTCTTATAGTTGGACTTATCCAACAATTCTAGTGGTTGTCATCTTGCTTGGCAAGTATACTTGTTCCTAGTACTGAGTCCATCAAAGCTTTTAAGTAAAGCAAATTGCCTTCTATTTTAAAAAAGTTGTTTGTTTGGTTTCACTATGCTTGTCAATGATTTGTTTAGTTATGTATTTGCGGTTGTAAGTTTTATTAGAGCTGTCTTATTAATTTTAGTTTTATGATCAGATATAAAACTCAGATTTTAATGCAAATTCAAACACATAAACATAGCATATACCTTGGGAAAACCCTCCACTTGAGGGAGAAAAACCCAGCAACAATATATCGCTTATATATTATATGAGAATCAACAAAGTCTTTTACAATGAGGCCGAATTCAAGGCCAATCAACAACACCAACTCTAGATGCAATAACAGGTTATAATCTGCTCTTCCTTGATATCGAATTTTGCTCTTAGAAAAACTTCTATTTGCTCTTGATGAAATTCGCACTTGTGAAGGAATGAAAGAATCGAACTTGCTTGATGATAAATGAATGGAAATGAACTTGTATATATACAATGTGTGGGAGAGGTCGCACCTCTTCAAGAGCAAGGTCGGCCAATAATGAAAAATATATTACAAATAAAATAAAATGAATATCAAGGAAGGTCGGCCAAGATAAGAACTAATTAAATGAAGTGAAACGCCTCTTCACTTAGCAAATCGGCATCATATAAATTGAATAGTTGAAGGGTATTATTCAATTTTGTTTCTTCAAGTCGTGGCTGGAAGTGACGCCTTAAGCTGCTAACATCAACACTCCCTCTCAGCTAGGGAGAAATACTTCTAGCTAACCAATGTCATGAAATGACATCCACAATGGCTACACCCAAATGTGAAAGGAGCTCATCACGGAGTCACTCAATGTAATATCAACCATCATGGCTACTCCCATGTATGGTAAAGCATATGTGCACAAGTGCCCATCACAGAATCACTCAATGTGATGTCTTCATCTCATCATGACGTTCACCATGGCTACTCCCAGAGGGTGAAAAGCACAAGTACAAGAAAATCATCACGGACACTCTCACGTGATGTTGTCATGGAGTCACTGAACATGACATCCACCATGGCTACTCCCAGAGGGTGGAAACAAGGGCTTTCACCTCAAATTTCTCTCATAGAGAAAGATGCATTAACAAGGGCTTGCACCTCAAATCTCTCTCACAGAGAGAAATGCATTAACAAGGGCTTGCACCTCAAATCTCTCTCACAGAGAGAAATGCATTAAAGCAAATCGCAGAAGATCATTGAAGCTGAGTCTCCCTCTCAGCTAGGGCTTCATTCTCCACAATTCCAAGCTTGTCTCGGAAGTACACAAACTTTACTTTGGCGAGAGGCTTGGTGAGAATGTCTGCCGTCTGCTCATCAATGCTAATGTATTTCAATTGGATAGCTTTCCTCAATACCATATCTCTGATATAGTGGTATTTGATCTCAAGATGTTTAGTTTTGTCATGAAACATTGGATTGACAGAAAGCTTCACACAACTTTGATTATCACAATGAATGACAGTTGGCTCCAATGATTGTCCAAACAATCCTGCAAGGAGCTTCTGAAGCCACACTACTTCTTGAGCTGCCACACAAGCTGCAATGTACTTAGCCTCTGTAGTGCTCAGTGCCACTGAAGACTGCTTCCTGCTGCACTAGGACATCATCGTAGACCCCAAACTGAAACAACATCCAGAGGTGCTCTTCCGATCAGCAACAGACCCTTCCCAATCAGAATCAGAATATCCATGTAGCTTCAAGTCCACACTAGAAGAATATCTCAAGCCATACCCAACTGTGCCACGCAAGTATCTCAGGATATGCTTTGCTGCAACTAGATGTATTTGCCTTGGTTCACACATGAATTGACTAAGTGCACTCACTGCATAGCAAATATCTGGTCTAGTATTGACTAGATACATTAATGATCCAATCAACTGCCTGTACATAGTAGGATCCACCAGATTTGAACTAGCTGCAACCTCTTTAAGCTTCTGAAAATTGGTTTCCATAGGTGTAGACATGGATTTGCAATCCATCATACCAAATCTCTTCAAGATGTCTATTGTATACTTCCCTTGATTCAGAATGATCTCATTAGGCCTCTGCCATACTTCTAAGGCAAGGAAGTAATGCATGTACTTAAGATCCTTCATTTCAAATTCAGAAGCCAACTCCTTCTTGCATTTGATAATGAGGTGTTCTTCTCCAGTAAGAAATAGATCATCAACATAGAGAACCAAGATCAAGGCCTCACCATTAATTACCTTGAAGTACAGGTTTGAATCAGCATCATTCTTGGAGAAACCCAAGCTCTTCAGGTATTTATCAATTCTCTCATACCAAGCGCGAGGAGCCTGCTTAAGGCCATACAAAGCCTTCTTTAATCTGCAAACATGAGACTCCTTCCCATGAACTTCAAAGCCATCAGGTTGCTCAATGTATACCTCTTCTTCAATTACACCATTAAGAAATGTTGTCTTCACGTCCATCTGGTGTAATTTCCATCCTTTAGCTACTGCAATAGCAATGATGGTCCTGATGGAGGTATAACGGGCAACTGGAGCAAATGTTTCCTCATAGTCTATTCCCTCTTTTTGAGAGAATCCTCTAGCCACAAACCTAGCCTTGTACTTCTTGATGCTCCCATCAGCCGCATGCTTGATCTTGAAGAGCCACTTAGAAGATACAACAGATTTTCCTTTTGGTCTAGGTACAATGTCCCAAACATCATTCTTGAGAATAGATTGATATTCTTCAGCCATAGCATCTCTCCATACTTGCTGACTTGAAGCTTCCTCAACACTGGAAGGCTCAGATTCAATCATTTGACTCATCAATGCAACATAGCTTGAAAACTTGTGAGGTCTTTTGCTCTCTCTGAATGTTCCTCTAGGGGCTGCAAACTTTTTTTCCTCCTTCATTGTTTGCCTAGCCCATAGAGGTCTCTTTCAACCAATAACAATGTCTATAGGCTCAGCAGTAGGTTCCAAAGGCTCAACTGGATCATCATCTTCTTTAGGATCAATAGCCTCCCTCTGAATTTCAAGAGTATGGTCAACTTCCATGTCCTGAGGAGACTCTTGGTCTTCATTGTCAATCTCCATGTGAGTGCCCTTAGATCTCTTAAATGCAACATCCTGTTCAAATGTAACATCCCTGCTGATCTCTATCAGTTTCTGACCTGGAATGTAAACTCTGTAGGCTTTTGAAGACTCACTGTAGCCCACAAATATTCCCTTCTTGCCAGATGGTTCCAATTTTGTCCTTTTATCTTTAGGCACATGAACATACACAGGACAACCAAAGATTCTCAAATGACTTACTTCTGGTTTCACACTTGTGAAAGCTTATTCAGGAGTCATGTTCCCCAAGATACGATGAGGGATCCGATTCTGAACATACACAATTGTCCTAGATGCCTCGGCCCAAAGGAAGGTTTGCAGATCTTGATCATGAATCATGGCTTTAGCTGCTTCTACAATAGATTTGTTCTTCCTTTCTGCAACACCATTCTGTTGTGGATTGTAGGGAACACAAAACTCCCTCTTAATTCCTGCCTCAACACAAAAGTTACGAAAGCTTCCAGAGATGTATTCTTCTCCGTTGTCAGATCTCAAAACTTTGATCCTCTTCCCGAACAAGTTCTCTACTTGAGCTTTAAATTCCTTGAATTTCTCAAGGACTTCTTCAGATTCTTTAGTCTTTAAGAAATAAATCCAAGTCTTTCTAGAGTAGTCATCAATGAAAATTACATAATACAAGAAACCACTCAAAGAAGCAACAGACATTGGACCACACAAATCAGAATGAATAAGATCTAGAGTACATTTAGATCTACTTTCACTACTATGAAAAGGACCTTTAGTATTCTTACCCAATGCGCATCCTCGACAAGTGCCTTCATGCTCCAGGCTGAGTTTAGGAATGCCAGTGACCATCTTCTCCATGGTTGGTAGTGCTCTAAAGTGAAGATGAGCAAGTCTTCTATGCCAAAGCTCACACAAACTTGATGAATCATGCAACAAGGCCTGAAATGGACGAGTGGAAAGTCTATAGAGACTCTCATGTCGAACTCCAATTACTCGGGCAGTCTTGATGCTTGAGTTCTTCGGCCATGCAAGGAATTTACCTTTGGAGAATGCAACTTGATATCCCTTGTCCTCCAAAGCTGAGATAGAGATAAGGTTCCGCTTGATGCCTGGTACAAATAGTACATCACTCAACTGCAAGGAGACGCCTGAATCTAAGTGAAGAGTGGAGGTCCCAACACCTTTCACAGAATAACATGCATCATCTCCAATTATGACTTGAACACTTGAATCTCTTTCCACCAAATCAGATAGATGTTCTCTAAAACCCGTGATGTGGCGTGAGGCACCACTATCAATTAACCAAGTGTTGTTATCCGTAGGAACATTGCTTGATAAGGCAGAATAGAATAGAAAACCACTTGAATCCTTCTGAGGAGAGATCTCACCCACATCTGCAATTGAAGCCTACTGCTTAGGTTTGGTTGGACAATCTTTTGCATAGTGACTAAATTTGTCACATCTAAAGCATTGTATGCGGGAGAGGTCCTTCTTCTTAGATGCAGGGGCACCATTTGATCCTTTATCTCTATTCCTTTTGAAGTTGCCTTTCTTCCCTTCTCTTCCTTTCTTCTTCGAAGATTGAGCGGAAAGAACATGAATGTCTTCATTTGTAGAACTTTGTCCATTGCCTCTCGCAGCCAATCTTGATTCTTCTTGGATGCATTTTTCCCTCAAGCGATCAAACTTAGGAAGTTTTGATCTCCCACTGATACTTTGGATAAATGGCTCCCAAGATTGAGGAAGACCATTAAGTGCCAACATAACCAAATCCTTATCATCCACCATATGCCCAATGGTAGAGAGCTGATCTCTCAACTCAGTAATCTTCATGAAAAGTGAGATGACGGATTCTCCTTTCGCCATCTTGACATGATGAAGTTGTTGCCTTAATGCAAGAGCTCGGCTTGTATTGTTGATCTGATACATTTCTTCCAAAGTCTTGAACATTTCCCTTGTAGTCTTCAACTTGGAGATGATTGGCACAAGGTGGTCCTTCACGGAGTCTACCAAAATCTTCTTCGCCTTAGTGCAATTCTTTCTCCATTGAGACTTCTCATTTTCATCGGAAGGTGTGACAACCCGACCCTTTGGTAAAGTAAAATTTCCATATTTTACATCCTACAAGTATGTAAACGTGTTAACATGACATTGCAATAAATTTTTTCTTTTTCTTTATTGATAAAACATGAACAAGTTGCCATATTAATTTGCAATAAAGATTCCGTTTCAATATAATAATTTCACAAGTACATGAAACAAGAATACATACCTTATCTAACATAGCTCCAATGAGCTTTAGAACAAATAGTAGTAAGAAGGTCCAGGAGTCCGTCCTTTCAAATCTTGGTACATTAGTTGCTTGCTGTGGAGGAGAAACATCACTTGGGCGCTTTTCCGCCAACCACGGACTTATAATGCGGTCCCCCGCACACCCACACACCTATCGTTTGATAGATGGCCCTCCCTTCGAAGAAGAGATTGGTAGGGTATCCTTTAACGATTACCAACTGATCATAGTGTTGTGTTCCTACATAACTAGGTCCTGTGCATACGACATCTCTTGAACTAGTATGTACTTCGGGATCACAATGAACTGACAGTGTAGCTCTCTCACACCTAAGTGGATGTTGTACATTTCACTACTTTGGCCAAAGTATTCTCATTCAGTACTTCGAATGAAGGTCATCTATCATAAACACTACTCAGGGCCGATTTGCATTAAGGCTTCCTTACACTACGCGTAGGTTAGTCCATCCGGGGTAGTACGTACCCAAGACATCCTACATCAAGCTAACTACTAGAAAGGAGGATAGTTTAACAAGTACTCACAATTTTCCCTCCTAAACTGGACATCTTCATCCTAGGAGTTTCATTAACTTGACTAAGTTAATCTACTAACTTGTTGTGATCGGTACCTTATTAAACACCCTCATTTCTTCCCTAGTATTTAATAGCTACTTGAAAACATATACTCCTTATATGGAGTTCATACATATAAAGCAATTCACTCCTTAATGCATCTATGATCCTAGTGTAATTCATACACTAATACAAGCAGGTGCAACTAGTAGTAAACATGCAATACCATTCTTTAAAGCACAAACTACTCCTTTGTTTATGGAACTAAAAGCAATTCCTTATCTTTGCATATTCAGTAGTTATTCTTTCAGAATTATATTTAGAAATTCGTTCTAAAGTATGAAAGAATGGAACTAAATACAACTCCCTATTCTTGTACATTCAGTAGATACATTTTCAGACTTATATTTAGAAATTCATTCTAAAGTATGGAAGAAGAATAGCATGCCTGGTTTATGGTTTTCCACAGATGATGATCTAGATTGAGTCTACAACACTTTTGGCCTCCAACAAGGACCTCCAGCCAACTCTCTTACTGATAATAAACTCTTATACTCAGCTGAAAGACAATCTCAGCCCCTCACTGTTAAACTCAAAAATGATAAATGACAGAAATGATTCTCTGTCAATGGTGAATTATACTCTCAGAATATAATGTAGAATACTCTCAGAAATTATGATTCAGAATGGATAATGCTGAAACTCTCAGAAAATAATATTGAGAACTCTCAGAAAATATGTTTTTGCTTTCTAGAGAAAACCTAACCTGAGTTGAGAATTGGTGAATGAAAAGAGTGAGCAGGGTGGCTTTATTTAGAACCCCTGCTCAACCATTTCGCTATGTAGATGGTAAGAAAAACGCTAGGCAGTCTCAGAATGTTTCAAACTTGCAATGTGGCGAATCAAAGAGGTGATTCGACCTTCTTTGGTGACAACAAATGCAGAAAAATTCAACATTGTATAGATAAAACTCATAAACTCGACACCTATAGGCATTTTCAGTTTTTGGCGCAAAAACTCAGCAATTTGTTTTGATGATTCAACAAAGAAGAAAAGGTCAAGTTCGCGTGCAATACAAGTTGCCATTAAACAAGGTTTGAGTGCCAAATATCCAGCCTCAACAAAGTTTGCTTGACCTGGTCATGGCGTGAGAATTCCAAGTTGCGCGATTTGTCTCACGACAGTTTTTCTTCATTTCATTTTATTTCCTTTTCTAAAGTTTCACATAGTTTAAAATGAAATATTTCCTGCTTGGCGTGATTTGCCAAAGATAATTGATTCAAATAATAGTCTTATTATTTTCTTTCAATGACTTGATCGATTTCTATAGTTTCAAAGAAATATTTAACTTTGACTTTTAAATAAAGTCTCTCATTTCCAAGTTTTGATTTCCATTCTACACTTTATGATATTTAAATAAAGTGCCTTTTAAAACTTTATTGATTTCCAATCTTTTATTTTAAAGAGTAACATATATTTATTTTATTATATTTAATATATATATAGTATAACATATATATAATTGCCAAGTACGTATATTGCGAGCCAGTCAGCATACTTTCATTACGTACTTATGTATATGTGTATATGTAATTTCCGAGGCAGTGTCAACATAATATTATTAATATTCACGTATATACATCGAGTTGGTTGTGGGTATGTATACATGTATATTTGCTTGTATATTTTCCTCTATGTATATGTATTCATAAATGTATTTATATCGATGCACTCGTACGAGCTTATCCATTTGCTCTCATACGTTTGTATTGACATGAATATACTTATGGATAGGTGTATATACTATATACATGTATTCATGCCCACCTCCTAACCAGTAACATAATCCCATATATAGTTACACAGGCAAGCATCACTTATTCATGCATTTAGAAGTAGATAAGACTCCTAATGTCAACAAACAAGCCTACAGATGACTTAGCCATAACTTCAACAAACTGACTTAGCTTACTTAGTCTAAGGGATGTGTGTGTATGCTCAATTGGTATTTGTTACTGCTTACCTGACCAAGCTCCTCCCCGAATGATATCTCTCCTTTGCCTGGAGGAAAGGTCCTCATACTTGCACACCATGACACGACAACAAGAGTCATATGCTCAAAACAAACAGTATACATGAAACATTTCAAAAGTTAGATTATTCACAAATCAATAATCTTCTATTCTCCTTTATGCAATATTTCACCAAGAATAACATCAAATGAAACAACTTTCATATTGAAAACAAGGTACAAGCATCATTAATTCACCTCTAGGATTCCCATTTACTCTATCTAGTAATAGTAAATAGTAACGTCACAATTTGGGATGTAATAGAAGGTTTGGGAACATCGCCCTCCATGAACTCAACAATCTCATTTTCTTGTAATGCAAGCATTACTCTAAACTTCCAAGAGGTGAAGTTTGAAGCACCCTCAAGCCTATTTTCGATCTTGAGCCCGTTCACCATCTTTGACGATCGGATAGATGCAAGAAGAAATGAGAATAAGAGTGGATGATAGCGCTGCTATAGTAATCTGATCACGATCTTGCTTAAACCTGTTCTGATACCATGTTAGTTTTATGATCAGATATAAAACTCAGATTTTAATGCAAATTCAAACACATAAACACAGCATATACCTTGGGAAAACCTTCCACTTGAGGGAGAAAAACCCAGCAACAATATATCGCTTATATATTATATGAGAATCAACAAAGTCTTTTACAATGAGGCCGAATTCAAGGCCAATCAACAGCACCAACTCTAGATGCAATAACAGGTTATAATCTGCTCTTCCTTGATATCGAATTCTGCTCTTAGAAAACCTTCGATCTGCTCTTGATGAAATTCGCACTTGTGAAGGAATTAAAGAATCGAACTTGCTTGATGATAAATGAATGGAAATGAACTTGTATATATACAATGTGTGGGAGAGGTCGCACCTCTTCAAGAGCAAGGTCGACCAATAATGAAAAATATATTACAAATAAAATAAAATGAATATCAAGGAAGGTCGGCCAAGATAAGAACAATAATTAAATGAAGTGAAACGCCTCCACTTAGCAAATTGGCATCATATAAATTGAATAGCTGAAGGCTATTATTCAATTTTGTTTCTTCAAGTCGTGGCTAGAAGTGATGCCCGAAGCTGCTAACATCAACAATTAAAACCTTATGATTGTAGCTACTAGCCTGTTTGAACCATTATCTGCCATTGAGGTTGCCTCTTCCATCCATCTACCAGCTCCACATGTATTGTTGCTCATAAATGGTTTCTTTACTAGTGCTTTGAGGGAACAATTGCTCTTTTGAGAAGGAATAACTATCTATTTTTTTTGTTTTCACAAATCAGATTTGTCACTTTAATTGACTTCACCGACTTAAATACTGTAACCAGTTAAGCTGCTTGAATACTAATCTTCCACTCTAGCTTGTTAGCCTAACTCATTTTTTTCTCGTCCCAACCTT
>VDFB02018689.1:0-23482 GCA_007258455.2 Sequoia sempervirens | reverse complement strand
TGCAAAGGACTGCTTCGCTTCTGTGGTCCACTCGATCTTGGCATCTTGTTTTAACATGGCATTTAGTGGCTTGACAATCTCAGCAAATCCAGTGATGAATTTCCTGACAAAATTAATCTTACCAAAGAAAGATTTCATCTCTTTCTTGCTAGCAGGCGGCTGAATTCTTAGGATGGCTTCCACCCTCTCTGGATCTATAGCAATGCCCTTTTCTGATATTACGTGCCCTAACAATTTGCCCTCTGTGACCCCGAAAATACACTTCTTGGGATTCAAAGAGATGCCGAATTCCCTGCACTTCTGGAACACCTTACGCAGATCTGAGATATGATCCCCTCTGTTTTTGGAGAAAACAGTCAGATCATCCATGTAAATGATAATGCACTTTCCTATGATGTCCTTGAAAGCGATATCCATAGCTCGTTGAAACGTGGCTCCTGCATTGATAAGCCCAAATGGAATCCTCCTGTAGGCGAAAGTTCCCCACTTGGTTGTAAAGGCAGTCTTGTGTCTGTCCTCATACTGGACCATCACCTGATTATATCCTGAATAGCCGTCCAGAAAGGACATCATCTGCGATCCATTAACCACTTGTAACACTTCATCCAACGAGGGAACTGGATAATTATCCTTTTCAGATGACCTGTTCAGATTTCTGAAGTCAACACAGAGCCTAATTTCACCATTCTTCTTTCTTACTGGCACTAGATTTGCCACCCAAGTAGAATGCCTAACAGGAAATATAATTCTAGCGGACAGCAGTTTCTGAACTTCCTTCTGTATGAGTGGCTCCAACAGTGCATTAATAGGTCTCTGCCTCTGTCTAAAAGGCTTAGCACCTAGCTTGAGAGGTATAGTGTGAGTTATGATGGATGTATCATAAGTCTTCAAGTCTTCATAACCCCAGGCCACTATGTCTGGAAAGTCGTATAGGGCTCTGATTATTCCCTGTCTTTCTTCAGGTGTACAGACCTTACCAATGAAAACATTCTTCACATCATCTTCAGTGCCCACGTTGTGAGTGTCACACTGTCCACTGATAGACTCTTTCTTAGATTCCTGTTCCTGGTCTCTGATTTTGTCCATATCGAAAATCCTCTCTAGCTGTACCATTCCCCTCGGAATAGTATTGGACTTCAAATTTAGCACACCTTCCAGATCCAATTCTGCTTCTTGAGGTTCTGTTTCATCAATGATCTGTGAAGCAAAAACATCCGTGTTTGTGATAAAGTCAAGGATATGTTTATCATCCTCAAACACCTGAAAGTTAGTCACATTGTCAGGGACTGATGGGACAGGAGTTAATTCAACAGTAAACTTCTTCAATCCTGATAGGGACAGGGGTTGCAAGGTACTGGCCGCTTGAGCTAGGGAATCAGCGGTTTGATTCTTCTTCCTTGGGATTAATTGGATATTAAAAGCGTCGAACCCCTCGATGAGGTCCCAAACTCTATGCCTATAGCTGGTCATTCTTCTGTCATGACACGCATATTGCTTTCTTACTTGTTTGACCACTAATTCTGAGTCACCAAATACTTGCAAGACCCTGACCTTTTTCTTGAGTGCCATAAGGAGTCCATGAATTAAAGCTTCATATTCAGTCACATTATTTGTACAATGAAATTGGAGCCTATGAGCTGCAAAGAAACTCTTACCTTTTGGACTTATCAACTCAAATCCGGCTCCAGCCCCCTGCTTGGACTTAGATCCATCAAACTTGAGAGTCCAGTATTCCGTAGTGGTGGTCTTCTTCATTTTGTCTTTTGGCTTGTCAGTAATAGAGGCTTTCACAGCTACAACAGGTTTCTGATTTTCAGACTTTGCTTGCAGACTCTGCTCATCTGTGCTAGCCACCTGAGATGGATTCATGCTTTTGTGCACTTCTTTCACTGCTGTCTGACACAAGCAACACTCCAATTCTGAGTGAGAAGCATTGTGGACTCTGCACCAATTCGGCAAGAGTAACTCCTTGAAACTTGTCTTCCTTCCCAAGTGAGTTTGATTCTCCACGCATTGCTTAATGAAATCCTGGAAATTGTCCAGTAAGCTAATCTTTCTATCCTCAGGTTCTTCTTCTTCTTCAACTGATTCTGTCAGGACCTCAACAAGACTAGACCCTGTTTCAGCGTCCACTGGCATCGTATGCAACATCAATACCTCTTCTGTATCAGATTCCTCATATAGGGCCGATAGCAAGTAGTTTCCCATTCCAGCTTCTGATATGAGAACCTCAGCCGAAGTCTTTTGGTATTCTGTTATCATGTACTTCATTCTAGGCTCCCTCTCGATCCTTATCTGATTAGGCACTCCCTTCCAGGGAAGCCACATGTGAGAGTGATCAGTAGACACATACCCATTCAGGGCCTTGGTGAAATCTCTTCCTAAAATTAAACCGTATGTGTCAGGAATGCCAGCTACCTGAATGTTGATAACCTGTTGGATTCTAGGATCCGAAGCAATCTGCATATGAATCATGTTCAATTCCCCTACCACACTTACTTCGGTCATGTCCAACTGAGTAACCTTCTTCTGGGAATCAGCAGGTGTTATTCCCAGAGCCCTACAAACTCCGAGAGGCATCACATTAGTGGAAGCACCAGAATCCAACAGACAATTATGGAGGTTCTTACCAAAGATTCTGACAGAAATCAGAAATGGAGGAGTCTCCGTCTTTCCTTGAAACAAAGTGGGCTGAATATCCATCTGGGCCACTTGAGTTCTATCCTTTTCTTTTCCTCTATCTCCAGGGGGTGGATTAGTCATATTCTGTGTCTGACTTTGTGTGTTCACAGGCTGAAAACTGGAGGTCTGGCTGACATGCTCACCAGAAGATTTGTCCAATGTCTTTGAATTCGCATCATAAGTACCCAAGACAGCCTTTCTAATTGTAGGAAACCTCAACAATTCAAAAGCAGAAAGGTTTACCTTTAATTTCTTGAATTCCTCCGTGACATACGAAGCCATCTGTTCTTCACTTATGTCAGTGGAGGCCTCCTTAGATGGTTCCTCTACCCTATCCTTACTTACTTGAACAGTTCTTTCCTTCTGTGGTTCTGCTTGAACTTGTCTATCTTTCGAAAGGTATTGCTTAGAGACCTGTGGATAAGACGGATTGTTACTTGCATTAGGATCTGGAGGAGTACTGAAATTGTTGGGAGGAATAGAGGTGGTGAAAGGCCCTCCAGGTTGCGGGCGCCTGTGAGGCATATCCCTTAATCCTTGTCTCTGGAACACCTGTACCTCTTCAACATAAGCTTCATGCTCATCCAGGGGACCATTGTCATTCATCTCCCCTTCGTTAAACAACTGAACGACTTCATCTCCATTACAAATCTGATCTGTTTCATGCTTCTGGGAATCAGGTTCTTCCGGTACATTTTCGTTACTGGTGGGAAAAGGAGCATGGTTCAACACCAGCACAGGGGAATCATATGAATTGGAAGGAACAATCTCCTGCCCATTCACATTGTTCTCTACCTCATACTGAAAGATAGAAGCCGCAGTCTGGAACTCAGGACATTCCAGTTCTGAATGCTGACTTGTTTTATGGAGCCTACACCATCCTGACAGGGCTGCTTCTGTGAGATACACACCAGTGGGAGGTTTATCCTGGCTGACTAGCTGGTTCGCAGATTGATTAACAATCTGATTGGCTGGCTGATCCAATGGAGTAGGAACTCCTCCATTATTAGGTCCTGTATTCCAAGTTCTGTTCTGTCCCTGTGATGGCCTTTTGTCAAATCCTGACCCACTTCCTTGGCCTCTATCAAAGTTTTGCCTCCTATCGTTGTTGAAACCTCTATCCTGATTATACCCCCTGTCATTGTAGAATCCTCTGTCATTGCGTTGTCCCCTGTGAGAACTCTCTGTTCTGATTGGATTGCATTCCCTTTTGAGCAGCTTGTAATTGGCTATTCTGGTTTCTCAAATAAGTCACCTCTAGATTTAGCTTCTTTATTTGTTCAGCCATTTCATCAATCCTTTCCTTATTCGGGTCTCAGTAGGGAGGCTGGTTTGGGTTACTCAGAGGTGGGATAGGTACTGGGGCGGATCCCAGAGACTGATGCAACACTTCCGAATTCTGCAGATAAGCCGGGAAGCTATTTGACTGTGACTGGTACATAGGCTGGTTAACCTGCTGTTGAGGGAAGTTCACCATAGGAGAGACCTGATTCATAGGATGACCAGGGTGTGGTACCATTGATAATTGAGGAACCGGATTCATAATAGGGGTGTGATTGGTGAGGGCCTGATTTACTGCCTGAATCTGGTTAGGATGTGCGACTGGTCCCAGAGAAGGCAATGGCCCCGTCAGGTGCTGTCTCAAGTCTGTGCTAAGCTTGACAGCCTTCGTATAAGCCTCTGTCAAGGTAGCTGGAGGGTTAGGTCTCCATTTCAGAAAGGTTGCTGTTAGACTATCTAGAGCTTCATAATATACTCCCAGGGCAGTACCATCATCTAGGACATATGGGTCTTGCAATCTGGTGAACGCACGATGGAATCTATTATTGAAACTGGCTATGGGTTCATTGACTTCTCTCTTGACTTTGATAAATTGCAGGTACAGCTCATTAGCACTGATGGGTATTCGAAACTTTTGCAGAAAGGTCTTTTCAAGGTCACTCTAATTCTGAATTGAGCCAGCAGGGAGATGGTTGTACCAATAAAAGGCTTCTTCACCCAGGGAATAAGGAAATAACCTACAAGCAACATCTTCATGGACAATTCCTCTGTCTTTAAGGCAAGTTTGGAAAATCCTTATGTGTTCTTCTACAGTTCTATTCGGGTCATTTACATGGAATTTCGAGCAGAAATGCTCAGGATTTTTAGGCATTACATTATAAGCCCCGAAGGACAAAGGTGATGGATTATTGGCAAGGAAAGCCATTGGTAAGAGCGGGGGTGGAGGTTGTGGTTGGTTAATGGCAGGTTGAGGCTGTTGAGGAGGAACCTCTTTGGGGATGGGTATGGCTTCAATCTCAGGCTGAGAAGATATGGACGATGTGGGTGAAGGGATGGGTGATGATGATTCTCCCCCTACTCTAGTCCTCCTTGACCTATTGGGGAACTGCAACTCTTCTAAATCCTCTCCTCTTGTGGTGGATCTGGTATTTCTCCTATATCTCTCTAGAGAGATGGCATTCAAGAAATGATCCAGTGTGCTCATTCAGGCCCTCCTTCTAGCGCCAATATGTTGATGGTGTTTTCTGCAACAACCTTTCGAGGGCCGAATGCAAAATCTATCTCTCTTGAAGGTGTCTCAATAACCCGGTCTTGAAAAGAAATCACTTGGGTCTCTCGGGTGTTGGGTCATAACAATGCATAAAACCTTTCCGGATGAAATGTGAAATTGTTGGTGTCCTGATGGGACCTTACTACAAAGAAAAGCTGAACCCTCTCAATTTATCAGATCTGACAATATGATGATCTTGAATCCTAAATCTAACCGAATAATAAAGAAATTGCAAAAGATAGGGATGCAGGGAAGGTAATAAAATCTAAATTACTTTAAAACGGACACAGGCGGGATTTGTCTCCTGGGCAACAGGTGTGTGGGCTTTGATGTTTTTGGAGGCAGGTGGGTGCTGGGGCAATTCAGGACATGTGAACTGGCATTCAGGTTGGCTGTGTCGAGATAGTTACTGGGAGTATAGACCAAAGATAGCTACCGACATTCCAAATATGAAATCACATACACCTTTTATCCAACTAAACTAATTTATTTATGAATATTAAACCCTAGATCTTCAAGCAATGTAAAAGATAGAGCAAAAGAACCATGCAAGATGAGATAACACAAAGGATTTCACCAGGAAAACCACAATGCCTTCAATTGTATTAATCATCAAATGTTGCAACAATTCAACTGTTCTGAATATGATATTTGCTTCAAGAAATTCTAAAACTCTAACTATTGCTCCTGCTAATCTCTATTACAGTCTTGCTAATGTCTACCACAAATTTCTGAACTGAACCCTTACAATGAGGCAAAAATGCCAACTTATACCAAAATTCCCCTCAAAACATGTCGGCCCAGCCAAACATTTTACAAAATAAATAAAACCGCCAGAACAGGTCGGCCAAGGAAACAAACTAAGGCACACATTTAATGCCATCATCCAAGTCGGCCAAGGCACAGTCCCCAAGGAAGTCCGGTCCAATGCATGCCCTATGATAATAGGGAAGCATAAATCTCGAGATAAACATTAACCGCTGCTTCCTTTGTCTTTCCTCCGCGCTGGTGACCCTTGGACCTTCGAGAAAACTCCCTCCAGCTCAGCAACAGGTGGCAATGGAAAAACCTTGAGCCGACATTTAATTGAATCAATTCCTTCATTGGATCGCCCGATGGTTTTCTTCCATTCCTCCTTGCTGGCCAAGTATCTATCTATCACTGCCAAATATGTAGCTGCATCATCAAGCAAATGGCCAGTGACAACCTCATCAGAATCAGGGGCATAAACCTCATGCCACCACTCTTTCAATTGATCTAAACTCAGGTACTTAGGAGCTATCTTATTCCTCCCTGTCATCACTTCAAAAAATGCAATGCAACCATCATAGATTGCAGTGAGGTCAGCATCAATGGACTTTCTTCGTTTCTGTATCTTTTTCAGGGCTCCCTGCCTGATCTGCAATGCCTCGAACCATTCCCATGGTTCATCCAACCTGGTAGAGGGAAGAATTCCATCCTTGCCCAATTGTTCCTTGCCATGCCCAAGAATAATCTTTGTCTTCTATAGCAGGGAATCGATATCATTCTTATCCTGAGAAAGGATGCTTTCCATCAGCTCTTTTCCTCGGACTGCATCCTTGCCAACAGACAGGATCTCCTTAATAGCTTCATCTCCTTGTGTCCGAACACTCATCAACCAGTCTGTGGCAGCTTGTGTGGAGGCCTTCATCTTCTCTACGCCAGAAATTGTTTCCTTCGGCAGAAATCTGGGAGTAGAAGAGGAGGACGGATGGAGGGACTGTAGAGGTTTCATGACCTCTTCTAAGCTTTTCCTTAACCTCTCATTTTCCCTTTTCAACTCCCATTTTGTCTGGGTCTCCTTCTTCAATCTATCTACAATCACAGCACTTGACCCCTCGAATTCCTCAATGTCTTGTTCTAGGGAGGCCGGCCCAAGGTTAATGGTTTGGACACTGTAATCCTGGCTTGCTACCTCATCTCTTGTTTTATCTCCGTACGTGGGCGATATGAACTACTGCGGTTGTCGCGGTTCATCCCTTTCCACCGGAAATTATCTGGCATCCTTCTTCTTCTTCCCTTACCAATGCGAGAGACCAACGTGCATCCCGATTCGAGAGGAGTGTCCTCTACTATCACCTGTTTCTTCCTTGCTATTTCTCTTTCTAACCAGTCCGGGGCTACAGGGTCCGTCCGGATTCCTTCTGTGTCAGTTTTCCCCGGGTCCTCTGTGACTTCCTCCTCCTCAGCTGTCACCTCAACCTCCCTCTCGGCTGTGGCCTTGTCATCTTCTTCCTTCTCAGGAGGTTGATTGCAGTGGGTCTCCTCAAATCCCAACTCGGGGAAGCTTACTTGCGTGATGGAGTCCGAGCAGGCAAGCTTTCCTCCGGTTTTGGCGATCCGCGGCCCTTCTCACTCTCCGGAGAGTCCTCGTACTGTACCAAGGGAGAAGTGTGCCTCTCTTCTGTCTCTACCTCGAGCTCGGCAGCCTCACTGAATAATGCTCCTTCTTTAAACAGTTCTGCCTCTCCGCTGATTTCCTGTTCATCCGGATTCTCCGGTTCTGTTACACTCTGTGGAGGAGAGACAGGCTTGTCCTGTTCAGTGGCTGGCAATATTGGAGAAGAATCTGTTGGCTGTGCGGCATCCTTTGGGGAAGGGGTTCTAGATTTTCTGGTGTATACTTTGGTCTTCTCCCCTCCGGAGCTTTCCACATCCACAATTGGGGGTTCATCCTCCGAAGTCGTTTGGCCTTTCTTCTTCGCCACCCTTGTAGTTCTGGCTTTCTTGGGCGGTGGAGGAGCATCCTCCTCTTCTGCTTTTTCCGCCTCCTCCTCATCCAAGGACTTACTGATGGTTAGAGTCTTCCACCTGCGTTTGCCAATTGGTTTCCTCTTTGCTGCAGGCTCAGTCCCTTTAGGACCTCTGACTTTGATCTTAAATGGCGATGTTTTGGCTGATTTCCCTTTGGGGTCCTCTTCCCCGGATTCTTCAGAGGTGGACATGGGGTTGAGATTCCCCATCAAATCAAAAGTGCATGGCACATTAGCATTTTCCAATACCCACACCCCATGTTTAACCCAAGCAAAGGTATACCTCAGCACCGGAGCCATCAAGCCCTCCAACTCTGTCACCTCAGGCTCATTCCAATCAATATTCGCCACTGACCTATCCTTGATGGGCTCATAGACATGGTCCTGGACCAATTTTCCATCATCTTCCAGCTGATCCGGAATCAGCTTCACATTGTACTACCTAATTGCCTCTACTGGCAGCCGGGAATACCTTTTCCTCCGTGCATCAAGGTCATCTTTGATATTGACCCAGTAATCTTCCAAATCCTCTTTATGTCTAAATTCCCGGGTAGCCCTCTTCTGTGCTTCTCTGGTGATGTCAAAGTTCATTCTCTTTGAATGGAAAGAGAATCCATAAGCAGCTAACTCCTCACCTGCAGTGTGGGCTGATTGAATGGAAGGGCACATTTCTCCCACGCCAATCCCAAGGGGAAAGTCACCTCCAAAACCAGTTTTATGTTTCTCCCTCTTGACCACTGCATCAAACTCACAAATTTGTCTCACGACCTCTAGCAGCACAATGTGGTCAGTGGGATACCTGGGCAATCTGTAGGGTGCAACGGGGCATCCATCAATCCGGAGATAAGTGAAGGTGGGGAACTGGATGAACCAGGCCCCGTAATTCTTAATCAGTCCTTTTGCCCCATCGGACAATCTGATGTGCTCCGCATTCTGAAGGGTCCGGGTAATGTGCATGGTGAAGGCATCATTGGCCCTCCTATAATCTCCGTGTCCGAGGTGCAATTCCGGAAAGACTTCATAGATAATATCCTGTCCAATGGTTCCCGCCGGAGTCAGTCCCTTGTAGGGGTAGGAGATGGCCAGCACATATATGACATAGGAGGACATGGTGAATTTCTTTCCCTCCAAAACATTCCTTAATTGTTTATCTATTTCTGCACTGATAAGTCCCGCCCAGTGGTAATTCATTCCTTGGCCCATCTTGGTGATCACATGGACCATCCAACTTTCCAATACTCCGGCAGTTTTAAGTCCGGCCACCCTGCTCAACAGTGTAATAGCATCATAGATATCCGGCCTAAACTTCACCCTGTGCAACTGTTTGGGCAATTTGGAGTGGTGAGACTTGGGCTTCTCAAGCCATGAGTTGATAAGCTGCTGAGCCTTAACTGGCTCGTTCTCATAATACGTGCGAGCAGTGTCAATGTTTAAGGCATAGACCGAGGGGAGATCCGGCATGCTGAAGGCCCGGGCAATGGAGGCTGGACTGAAGTTTGCCAACACTCGTCCCTCAGTGGTGACCACCATCTGTGTGTCAAAAGCGTACTGCCTAGCACACTCCAAAATCAGCTCGTAGCACTGGACTGCTGGAGGGAATCCTGCCACATGTACCAACCCTGAGTTCATCATCCCCTGCCTCAAGGGTGACGGGTCTTTCTCAGCTGTTCTCTGTTTGAATTCCTCATAACGCCAGGCACCAACGTTGGTATCGGACACATCCGCCCACACGGAGGATATCTTACTCTCCGGGACCTGACTCTTCATGTCCAACCTCAATCTTTCTGTCTCGGAAACTGAAGATGCCCCTGCACCACCTTTGGACTTCCCAGCAACAGCTTTGCCTGATTCAGCCTGCACATCCAAGAATTGTCATTAGAATTCAACTATTGAGTTCATGTCAATCCAAAAGGTTAGCACACATCATATAAATCCATTAGAATCAACTACTAATTGCCAATCTTTCGAGATCCGGAGAAATCAGATAATCCGAAAAATCATGTAAACCGGGAAAATACCGTCGGGACGGAATTTCGGAGAAATCCGACCCAGACGGATTTCTGCTGCCAAAGCACTATTAGCCATGTAAATCATTAATATGTTCGGAAATCAAAGGAAAATCATTAATTTTGCTCTTTGGCAACAAGAAATAAGCATTAACAAACATTCCATCAATCCTATCACCGAAGTATACAAAAGAATGCAATCAGACAGGAAATCCAGAAAAATCCGGATAGGACGGACTTTCACGGACAGCGTAAAATGCACCGGAAACTAACCCTGTCCGCGGAATAAAAGGAAACCGGGAAAATCCGGGAGACCGGAAATTCCGCGACAGCCTCGGAAACCCGAAAAATGGCAAATCGTGCACCAAAACTGGAGCGACCACAAGATCTCCAATACCTGAGCTCGAATGAACCCAAAACCGACGATAATCACCAGACTCGAATATGCAAAGGGTTCCAATTCTCAGAAGCACTCAAAGGAAGGATCTCATACTAAAACGACGATGCCCTAAATCGAACAACCACATATCTGCCATTAAAACCAAAGCAAGCTTTTAGGGTTAAAATATCAGTTCGGGATTTACCTAAAAGCCCTCTAATCCTCATAAGACAGGAAGCCAACACGACGCGGGGTGAAAGTCACTCAAGCACAAGATGAAATCATCGCGTTAACCGAAACACCAAGGAAACCCTAAATTCACACGGTAACGCATCCCGCACCCAAAACAAGCAAGCAATATGACCCAGAATTCCGTCTAACGTGTAAATATGCAATCAGACGAACAAACAAAACTTATAGGGCACGAGAGATGGGCCTCAAATAAAAAAAATGGATCAACCCGACTGGATAAATACGAAACCCAAAACCAAAACAAGGGCCGACCCCAAATTTAACAATGCCCTGTACAAGAAAACCTCAAATCACCATGCAAGCAAACGGAAGGGCAACAAATACATACCATGGATCAAGACGGGAAGAAATCAAGCTCAGAAAGTCAACCACGTGACAAACAAGTCCAAGCAACGAGATACTGGCAGCAACACTCAAGCAATTCACGCGCAAACAAACCAAGATCAATCCTCAAAGCTCAAATGAAAGTTCTGAATCGCCAGAGCAGAAAACAAGGAAGCAATCGAAGTTGGAATGAATCAGAAAATGCCCTAAAGTCGCCCTTATACCCATCTGAACCAAGGTACCTCAGCCATTAATGCGCGAAAAGATGTTTCTGACAAGTCCGGAAACCCGAGCCCCAAGTGGAATTTCGGAGAATCCCAGAATGCGCGGAGTCACGGATCCCTCGGAAATGCAGAAACCGGGGAAATCAGGAAGATCGGGACTTTGACGGAATCCGGGAAAATCCGATAGGACCGAAAAATCCTGAAGTTAGGCAAAAACCCAGAATTGGAGAATCCTGCCAGAAACGGACAAGGAACCATAGCCGAAAAAATCCACCAGAGGCGGAAAATCCTGGATCCAGGTGAAAACCCGGACTTGGCCAAAAACTCAATTTCAATCAATTGCAACCTCAGGGCAAGGGAAAAGCCAGGAAGACCAACATGTCAAGACCCTAAAATGATAAATCCAATAAAATCAAAGGTTAAAGACACCAAAAAAAGGGGGTCCCCACTCCAAGTAGGCGTGTGTTAAAAGCTCCATTAACAGGTTTTAGTAAAATGGATTGATATCTTGGTCTCCTCCTTCCTCAAATAGATTATAAGCTGGTTCAGAATTGTTATCAATGAATGGAAGGTTAGGGAGGAATCTTCCCAGAGCGTCTCTTCTTCTATGCATGCAATAGAATTAACCGTAAATTGAAGGAATTTGAAAATGCTTGAATAAACACACTAAACTACTGCTAACAATGACTATGATAGGTTCTTAGCTTGACACCATCCCCGACAACGGTGCCAAAAATGGTCGATTCCACAAAAGGATATAAAAGTCATGGAAAATCCTAACCTGGGAATTGGACATTCCAGCAGGTGACTAACATCTTCTTATGGTCATTCATTTACATTGTCAAACCAGGGAACATATACTTGAAATGGAGCGGCATTGTATGTGCACTAAGAACCAGTTTCAATCACAATTTACCATAAATAAATGCTTGGAAGGAATTCTACTTATGCTGTTGGAATGTAATGTAAAGTCTTCTTAACTTAAGCATAACTTAATCAAAGCATAAATCATGACAACTATTACTAAGAAACAAACTATGAACTGGCCTTATGCTACAAGAACAAACATAGGGATGGATTCCTGATGCTGCAGGAACAATATAAGACTGAGTTTGTGTTGAAACCTTCAAGAATGAAGTATAACTTATAATTAACAGGAGATAAATAACTAACTACAGATACTCACTAAGTGGCCCCCCTTAGCAAGCATCAACCAGTTTATGTAAGAATTAAACTCAAAACTTCATCAGTTTTTATTCATAAACTTGGAATCATATATATTGATTGTTCTGCTTGTAAGAAAACTAACACAAAACACTGTTTCTCATTATAATACTAACTTTAACACACTCTGTTGCTCACTCACGCAGGAGGAACACTTATTTATATTAGAAAAGCAACTAACTACCTAACTCTAATAGAGAAAGACGTGGACATAAATGCATCCTGAAACTAAGGAACAAACTTCTCATAAATGAAGGCATATCTGTTCAACACGATTCAGAGACAATTTATTATTCCACTCTTCCTAGATTAATGATCATTTAGATTTCGTCCCAATGACCTGGTCAGAGGCTCCTTGCTAGAACAACTTCCTTGATGTGGTGCAGGAAATGAACTTTACTATAGGGCCGAGATCTGCTGCGCTTTGACTTGTCCATGCTTCCTTCAACAACCTGTGATGCACATGGCGACAAAAGTAAAAGAAAGAAAGCATGGAAAATAACACGATACACATTCATTAATCACATATTAAATCCATTTCATTATCCAAAAACCACATGCATTATATCAGTCATTCGGGAGGTCAAACAGGGTAATTAATACATACACATAGAGATGTTAAGCTGCAAGAATATAGGAATGTGTTGCTATAGGATACTACCCGATTTTAGATAAAAATCCTTTAATCTAAGAGTTAAAACAACCATCAGAAATAAGAGTAAGGGTATTAAAAATACATCATAATATTCAAATTATGAGCATATTTTGAGCTCATCAGGATACATCTTGTTGTAAATGTACAAAATCCTCATGAATACTAATGAATTTTTTTTGCGGGATGGAATTTTTTTGTGTGTCCATATTTGTTGGATGGAAAGGTGAAGGAATATTAGTGGTATTATCCATTCCTAATGCACCATTGTCCATACTAGGAGTAGGAGTTCTTGGGATCCCAAGGTCCACAATGAAAGTGCTATTGTGGGAAGCCATGAGTTTAGAACTTCATCTCACTAAAGTATTATCAATGGGGCACTAAAAAATTATACAAGTACCACAAAAATGGGGTGAATGCAAATTCAATGTAATCTAGGAGTGCAAACTACAAATAACAGGAATTCTACAAATTGAAACAGAGAACAAAAATGCAGTAATTACCCTGAAAATGCCTGAAAATGCAGTATGAAATGTGTAGGTGGACTGATTCGCCTAGGGTGCTGAATGAGTCCAAGTATGAGAGTTTTTTGTGATTTTTAGAAAACTTAAAGTGATTCTAATGCTTTTTAGATGCAAACTAAGGATGCAAATGTAGATTTTCATTTTTTTCAATCATATGTTATGCAAAAATGAAGTCTAAATGAATCTTTCACTAATGCAATTTTAAGAAACCCTAGGATGCAAATGCAATGCAAAAGAAAATGCAATTAAGTCCTAGGATGAAAATATAAATGAAAATCAAAATGATATGATGTTCAATATGCGAGTTCACCAAAATGAACCATAGATTTTTAGGCATGAGGCTTATAGGCTACTCTTGCACTCTTAGGATGTTTCACTTAAAAGGAGAGAGATAAACCTCACAAAAAATGAATGTGGTTCACTCAAATTAAGATGTGTATGATGTTATTAAGGCTAAATGAGATGATCTAAATGTGACTAAATGAAATTTTTGACTGATTATGAATGCAAAACCAAAGGAACAATTGATGTTTGAGAACACAATGTGATATGCAAGCATGAACTAAACATGAACAAATACAAAATAGAAAAGAAGAAGGTTGAATCAAAGTCCACCTGGGAGTTTGATGAAGATTCTGGAGTGTCCTAAATGTTGGAAGAGATCAGTGAAAATCACTAGTGGGACTCATTCTCCACTGATGGGGAATTAGTCCTGCTTCTAATGAAAACTTCTAGAAACTGGTTTCTAAGTGTTGGGATCCAGAATCTGACAAAATATAACTTTCTAGCCTTAACATGGGACTCATTCACCACTAATGGTGAATCAGTCCTCTCCCAAAATTCTATGAAATCAGGGACCAATCATGTAGCACTAGATCTAAGGTTGTCTGCTTGTCGGGTTGACAGAGTCAAATCTGGAGAAATCGGACTGTAGGTTGTCTCCAAGCTTGAAATAGGTTGTAGTTGACTTGAAATACTTTGTTGACTTGTTGACCACCTTTCAACACCTAATTGCTTGATAAATTTGCATACACAAGTCTGCAAACACACATGCAAGAGGGGGAAAATGGTTAAGGGTTAGGTTATAGCGATTTTCCTTGGTCAAATCCCACTTTGGTAATCAAACCCTTAATGAAGAAATGGAATGAAATGAACAAGGAAAGATGAATAAACAACATGCAAATGTCCTAAACTCACCAACCTTGTTGAAGTAATTTGAATATATATCGATGGCTGCTCCAAAATACTGGACTAATACTTGATTAAGTGATGAAAAGTGTTGGAATGCTTGAATGAATGAGTTTATAAGTGAACTTGATGAATGAGGGTTAAAATGGATGTAAAAACACTTATTTATACACACTTTTCCCTTAGTAACCTAAAGATACCTCATTGCACGCTGACATAAGGTGATTTTAAATAAAATATCAAAAGAAAATTTAAAATATTTTGAATTTTGAGCCAAGAGGGACTCATTCACGGCCCATAGCAAATGGGTCCCACCTTGGACTTGAAAGTGGGTTTCAGAATTATCTTGCATTTAATTTTGTTTGTCAGGTTTACATTAAAAAACACACTTAATTATCCCTTATAAGGGAATAAAAGAGTTAGATAAAGCATAGAAAGGTTTAAATAGTGAAATTAAGCCTAGAAAGCATGAAATATTGTTACAACACTTTACAAAACTTCAAAATAGGACTTCATAAGTGATGAAAAGGTGATTTTTAAGTGAATTGTAATGAATAGAGTCTAGAAAAGTGTAGAAATGTTTTACAACACTTCGTAAAACCTTCACAAGACACCATTATTTGAATATTAAATACCTAATGTGAATGTTCAAGCCACATTGCAACATTAAATCAAACCAAAATGGACCAAGCATTGTGAAGAAAGACCTAAAATACCATGAAAATTCCAAGGGGCCATTTTTCTACGTCACAACATCTATGTTATCATGGAATCCATCAATGAAAGCTAAGCTATTATGCATGAAATTTAAACTAAAAAAGATGCTAAATATGAGTGTGAGTGTGAGTGATTTCAACAACATGAGTTTTCTTTGAAAAAGATGGATCCATTTGTCTCCAAATAGTGACCTATTTATAGGAGAGAAAATGAGAAATGGATGGTTGAGATTGAAAAAGCTAATCAATGGTCAATGATGGAAGAAGTTGGAGGCATGGATCATGGATTGTCATCAACAGATGAGAATCAATGATGAGATTTAATCAATGGTTCTCCTTTGTCCAAACAAACGCACTTTTAACTTGCCTAATAGGTCACAAATTAACTTGCACAAGAGGTCACAAGTTAACTTGCTCAAGAAGTCAAGTAAGTTTGTTGAAAGAAGGAATATTCCCCTTTTTCAAATGAGTGAGGAAATAGAATATTGTTTGGAATATTCTCATGGGTGAGGGAAAATAGTCAATTAGCAAATTAAAACAAAGTTTAAATGTGCAAAAGGGAGAAGGAATATTCCATGGGAATTTTCCTTTTGGAGGAATGTGCAAAGGAGGAATATTCCCTTACAAGTCAGGGGGAATTAGATTAATTAGTAATTGATAATTAAATAAAGGTTTAATTATACAATTAGGGGAATTAGATGATTTTCACTAAATAAAATGATTTAATGAAAGGGGGAAAGTGAAATGACATTTAATTAAAATAACTTAGGGTTGTTTTAATTAAATAAGAAGATTTTAGGGATTAAATTAAATAACTTGATGTATTTAATTCAATTGGATGAAATATTAGCATGAAAGTGGCTAAATTAACCCGATTAGATTGATTAGGTTAATAGATGAAAATGATACAATTAATTAAATAGCTAGGCTAATTTAATCAATTAAGCCAAAAGAGGATGAGTTTTAGGATGAAATGATGTTAGTATACTTGATTCAAGTGCATTATAGATCATTCAAGACATTTTTCAATGCCTACATTTTTCCCCTCTTTGAAATGAGGTACTTGTTACGTTGGTTCAAAAACTGGTACCCTTCAAATTAAAATCTACTACTTAAATGAAAAAGTAAAAATTTCAAATTTTTTGGATGCCCCACTGCTACCCCAACAGAAGGAATAAGCTGGTTCCCTACCCCCTCAAGAAATCAAGCAAAAATTTTGAGTTTTGGGTTGATTTCTCGACAAAGGTAAAATGTTGCCCAAGGGGTCTAGAAAGGCTCTGAGATGCAAAAAAAATACCAAAAACAAAAAAACAGTGCAAAATAAGCTTCAGTTTGGCAAGATTGTTGAAAATGGTAAAAAACTCTAGCTTCATGGTTAAATTAGGGCAAAAATCACTAATTTTCAAGCATAAATAGGTGAGGAAGGGTCACTTTCAATTCATTTGTGCATTCACACCTTAGAGAATTCTTGCATTTTGAGCTCTGAACCTTCGACGAAATGATGCAATGAGTGCTCACACGACATGTTTTTGACTAGGTTTGTGAGTGTTAGAGGCCTCCAGGTGCAAGACCATCGGTATTTGATTCAAAACTTGATTTGAAATTTGTATTTTATTTGCATTTATTGCATTTGGAAATTTGAATTTTGGTGGCGTTGCTATATAGTGATGCTATTTCTAGAATCGACAATGCTATTTTGATTTATAGTGGCACATATGTGATTAGCAACGTAGTTCACAATTTGATTTTAGTGTTGCATATTTCAAATCACAGCGCATATGTAAATAGCGATGCACCTCCCAATTTAAAATTAAGGATTAGGGTTTTCCAAGCTCAAATAGCAATGCATATGTGTTTAGTGATGCATATCACGATCTGCAATTTAAATGCTTTGAATGTCAATGTTTGGAATTTAAGTTATAGCGATGCTATCGTAAATAGTGATGTTATTATCATTTTGGGGGATAAAAACTCCGAACTTGGCTAGTTTTTGTGAATTTTGACATCGTGCACTTCATGGGTGCAAGAGGTTATCCAACTTTTGATGCCTCGCAACCACTAGCCGATAGTTTTATCTAGACTTGGTGATTTTTCTGAGTTGCGATAGGAGTACCTGGGGAGATTGGTTTATGGTACATTGCTTACATGCTTATTGTGTAGACACATTTGGCGATGATGATAGCACTATGTGAATGATGGCATAGCGAGACCTCATCGTTCCACCTACCTACTGTCAAGGTGACAATGACATTGGAGGATGTATGGTGTATTTTGCGATTGTAGATATATGGTGAGCATGTGAACTATGATACTGACACCGACTATGATGCATATCATGAGATTCTTGACCAGGAATCTATTTTCTTGGTCAACTCCTAGATAGACCTTGAGATGTATAGAGGTCGAGCATCAACCTTCAGATTGATCATTGCAGCAGTTATCTTAGGCTTGGTTGCTCCAGATTGATGGAGCAAAGGATTCAATCCGTGATGGGGTCTGGCTTGGCACAGGATGCTCTTCTAGAGGACCTAGTATGCATGGGGGCCAGTGATGCTAGCCTCCCTTTACCATGATATGCATGATTTTATGTATTATGATGGGAGAGAAATTGGTATAGGGGTCACCCTTCTTCACATTTGGGCCTAGGAGCACATTGCCATACTTTGACCTATTGTTCACATGGTAGATGTGGAGCTAGATGATCCAGTTTTTTAGATATACAGGCGTGCCATCACATTGCAACACACAAGGTAGCCCAACATTCACTACTAGCATCGAGTGATCGATGATATGAAATTATTTAGATGGCGACCATGGATTAAGATGCCAAATTGGTATGATGATGTACAACAACTATTCTTTGCTTGATAGACCCGATATATGCAGGGTTGAGAGAGCGCGATTATTGAGAGGCACCTACCTGATAGGGTTGCCAAACAGTTTGGCAAGAGGTAGGACATGCCTAATGATGCATACACTGCCATTTTTTCTAGGTCACCTTGAGAGACTACATGGGGACACACGATCCCAATCCATGAGGTTATAAAGGGATTCCGACAGTTGGTTGCTAGGCCATGGGCCTAGGATCAAAGATAGGCAAATACATAGATGATGCCTCCTTATGATGCATGATTTGTACCCCCTCTACGATTTATAGATCCAACAGGTATACCTCCATGAGGGAGGTCGAGAGGGAGGGATGTAGGTAGAGGCAAAGGTCAACTAGATCATGGATAGGGTAGAGGATAGGATGGCCAACATCATGATGGACAAGTCCGAGTGCACCACTATTGCACCAACAACCTCATCAGTAGCCACCTCCAAGGGCAGATCCCCATGATGCTCAGATTTAGTAGTTGCAACAGTAGTTGCAGGTGGTGATGGGTGAGAGAGATAAGACTTGTTAACAAATATTGGCCATAACTACTGAGAGAGACTAGGCCAGGTAGTAGGTACAAGAATTGACAGCAAAGACAAACTGTCGATATGACCACTATAGCTCAGGGATGGACAATGTCTGCCCAATTATATAGATAGGTTGTGAATGAGGCAGCCTATTATCGCATTCATTACCACCAGGATGTACCCATGCTGATTAGGCAGCCAAACTACTCATAAAGGAGTGGGGCACATCCTAGAGCTGAGGATCAACCAGAGAGACAGCTTTGTGAGGGGAGTAGCCATTAGGGCTAGCTTGCTTGCACAAACACTTTTTGATTATTTCCTTATTCTTTATAGAAAGATACATTCATGGGATCCTTTTTGATAGCCTCATGGATATTGTATTTTTCATCGATATACATACACTGACTCAGATATTGTATTATGACAGTCACCATTTTTTGATATATATGATACAGATTTGATATGATGTGATGTGTTCTTTTATTTCATGCTTTTATGAATGTATGGATGCATTTGATGTGATGTGATGTGATGTGACATGCTTATATATTATGATCATGTATGGATGCAATGTAATGGATGGATGTGTTTCCTTTTATTCAATATGTTTATGCAATATGTGATGATGATCTATGATGTGATGATATGTGATATAATGATATCGAATGGATGCAATGTTGTATTCTTTTTTAGTATATTTTTATGATATTCCATGGGAGGGATGATATGATATGCCTAGGTGATTCTTATGCAAATGATATGGATGCATTTCTCTTTGTCTATTTTTCTATTCAATTTATGATGTGATGATGTATGCATGTGGATGTATGGATGGTTAATGCAGATGTTCATGCTATGTGTGCTTATGCAGATGTTTGTACTTATGATATGATGCAATGTATGCTAATGATATTGGTGCAACAATTTAGGATGCTTAGAATAAAAAATCTATATTATTCTTCACAACTTAAATGATAATGCAATTCATTATGTTCTCTTTTATTATGATGTGCCATGATAATGCAAGATGTATGCATGATGATGATTTGTGGATGTAGGATGGATGAATTGATGATATTTTTGTTGACTGTCATGATATCAGGTTAGCATAGAGAGAAGATAGAAGAAATAAGATGATTTACCATTGATTTTGAGATTGTTCCAAAAAATTCCAACAATTCTATGATCCATCGAGACTTTATTAGAGATGGTGATGATAAATACATGATGATGATGATGATCTTCTCATATCTTGGGATTGGGATTTATCATCATTCCTTATTGTTTGATATAACACATAGACATGATGCATCAATGTATTGATAATCAGGATGGAGTTGTACCTAGTGTAATGGACTTTATCTTTGCAAATAGATAGGAGAGTTCTTGTTCACATCTTGACATATAGAAACCTCATCGAAATTTAGTTTAGTAGTTTAGAATATCTTGGAACAAAGCATATGAAATAGTCAACAATGTACTCCAAATAACTTCCCTACACACAACTAAGCAAGTATGCACCATGATTATTTTACAAGAATACCGACAAGCACAAAAAATGAAAGATAATGATCAATGCCCCATTCCTTTCTCTCTAAATCATTGAGACATCATTGAGAGGTCCTCTGAATGGGTCATTAAGATAAATCACAAGAAAAGATTAAAGACAAAAATTCTGTGTTATCCATATCTCGTGCCAGTTTAATATAGCTAATGCGATTTCTGATACTGATGCCCATCATAGGAAGGATTCACCCTAGGACATGCTAACTAGATGGTTTGATTAGGATGAGGTGTTTGATAAGCCATTCATATAAACTTCACAAACTCATTTACCTATGATCTAGACTTTAGATTTTGACAATTAGGTTTTCACTTTACGACTTGTGATACTTGTTTTCTATTTGTCTTTCCAAAGGTTGAAGATTATGCTTGATTTATTATGGGTGGAGGTGTATTAGGGGTGAATGTGAAATGGGATGGATTTTTTTTTTGGATTTTTGGAATATTTCAATGTTTTTTGTATTTTGAAAAATATTTTTGAGGTTGTTTTCAATATTTTTTAAAGTTTATGTGGATGTTTTGTTTTTGATATTTTTGAGGTTGTTTAGGGTTTTCTGATTATTTTCTAATTTTTTGGGCTTTTCAATTTTCAAATGTTTTGGGTTTTTTTGATACTTTGAATGTTTTGGGGTTTTCTGATATATCAAGCAAGAACCTAACCTAAAAGACTATCCTGGGAGCCTCAGGGGCTGATCAAAGATGAGCCTTGCCTACGTTATACATGCAAAGACCACATAGTTTGACTGACTTGACTTATTGATGATGAGAAATGAACAGTTGATGGTTTGTCAGTTAATTATGATGGACTCCTAAAGGACTGACCTAGGGTGTCTTGGGGTCACATCAGTGATGACCTTGCCTATGTTCAAGCTCAGAGACTCGTAGTTTGACATGGCACTATTTTTGGATTTTTTATGTTTGAAATTTCTAGGGACTTTGATGTGTTTTGGATGTTTTGGATTTTGACTTTACAACTTTTTGAATGTTTTTGGATTTTAGCTATATAGGATTTTGCAAATGTATTTTGGATTTTCTGATGAACATTTTATGAATTTTTTTGGTATTTTCGAATTGTGATTTCTAATAACCTTAAGATATACAAGAACCCGATCTCATCCATAAAAAAATTCCCCTAGTGTGATATGATAGACTACCTCAATATAGACAGGACAAACTAACCTTAGGAATATGCCAAGTAGTACTAAGGGGATACGATACTTCACAATATTAAGCTATGATGTAGATGTAGATGGGTGATGGAATAAATAGGATGAATGATGTGATGTAATGGATGGAATGATAGGATAAAGAGCTCAGGTAGATGGAGGTACTTTGTTTATGCAAGGTTCCTGTTTGCTAGGTTTTCACCAAGGTACTTGCCCAAAGCACCACCGAAGTGGTTTTCACTAGAGGATGATTATTTTTCCTTACTATTTTCAACCCTTTTTCTTATTTTTTGGATTTTTATCATTTTTTGATGGTTTTTGTATTTTTAGATTTACACCCTTCAATACTAGGCATACAACTTTTTAAGATGCAAGTTGTTGGTTGGTTCTTGCAAGGGTTCACCTTTAGGCATTGAAAATTGATATGCTCCTGATCCATAGCTTGTTGTGATAACAAAGGGACCCAACCAGTTAGACTCAAACTTTCCTTTACTATCTTGATCTGGAAGATTCTTTTGATTCTACTTTAGAACAACATCCCCTACCTGGAAATACCAAAATTTTATTTTCTTGTTATAGCTCTGTTTTAGTTAGTTTTGATTCCTTGTAAGTTATTAAGGGCATCAAGACAAGGCTTGTCCAAGAATGCTAGCTCATTCAGTGGAGATATTCTTTATTCTTCATTAGTGATTAGGTTTTATAGTGACACTTGCAATGATGGAAGCTCGACTTCAATAGGTAGGATGGCTTCTGATTCGTAGACCAAGGAGAAAGGGGTTGCACCTGTAGGTGTGTAGATATTGGTTTGATAAGCCCAGAGGGAAGGATTCAATTGTAGATTCCAGTTACGACTAGCTTCATTGACTATTTTCTTTAGGATTTTCAAAATGGTCTTGTTTGTAGCCTCAACTTGACCATTTCTCTGGGGGTAATATGGGGTAGAGAATCAGTGTTGGATGTTGAATCTTTGACATAGCTCTTTCACATCCTGATTCTTGAAGGGTGTTTTTTGGTCTAAGATAAGGGTTTTTGGAACATCATAATGACAAATGAGGTAATTCAGGATCAACTTAGCAATTTGCTTCCCCATTATGTAGGTCATAAGAATGGCTTTCACCCACTTGGTAAAGTACTCAATGGTCGTTATGATAAACTTGTGGCCATTAGATTAAGTTGGGATAATCTTTCCTATGAAGTTAATCCCCCACTGTGAGAAAGGACAAGGTGTGACCATTGGTTGCAACTCTTTAGCTGGAGCATGAATCAGATCTCCATGTTGTTGAAATTGGACACACTTCTATACATACTAATGGGCTTCTCTTTCCATGGTTGGCCAGTAGTACCATGTCTTAAACAGTTTCTTAGCTAAAGTCATTCCGCTAGAATGGGAACCACATATGCCATAATGTACTTATGTTAAAGTGGTTAAGGCTTCCTCTTGGTTAAGACATTGTAGTAATGTCCCTTTGATGTTTTGGCGATATAAGGTATCACCTAAGATCACAAATCAAGATGCCTTCTTAACAAAGGTGGATTTAAGGTTGGAGGTGATATCAGATGGGAGGGTTCCTCTACTTATGTAGATGAATATGTCATGGTACCACAGGGATCCAGGACCAACAATGGAACACACAAATTCAGATTCTAAGATTTCAAAAGTTGGTATGAGAAGTTTTTCTATCGAGAATTCACATTGCAAGGCATTGTTTGGCATGTCTAACAGTGACTCGATTGTTGCCATAGCATGTGTTGCTCAGTTGTTCATGCGAGGAATCTGCTCAAAATTTATATCAATGAAAGGGTCCTTGAGACTCTTTATCATCTTCTTGTAAGGAGTAAGCTTGTCATCCTT